>WBNM01001947.1:0-26143 GCA_013399055.1 Ramphastos sulfuratus
CCCACACCCCCACGCCCCCCCGCATAAAACATGCAAAAGGTGCAAAATTTATGCCTTATATATTGATTCTCACAGGGGAAGTGTGACAGTAACAGTTTTGTTCAAATTAAGTACTGATTATTCCAGCTACCTAAATTCAGTTTATGGTCTTACGTGAATAACGTGGTGTTATTCATTCCAGCTTACCCTGTTCTTAGAACCACACTTTGTGATGTTGTGTAACTACAGATCACAGAATCACAGAATGGTAGAGACTGGAAGGAACCTTAAAATATCATCTCATCCAACCCCCCCGCCACATCAGGATCATCTATACCAGATCACACAGGAACACATCCGGGCAGGTCTTGAATATCTCCAGAGGGAGGAGACTCCAAACTCCCCTGGGCAGCCTGTTCCAGATCTATGACCTAAATGTGGTTATAATAGAGTGGAGAGTTGTGCTGGTCTCTGTGCAACGTGTACAAGATGAATGTTGCACAAAATGCTTAGAAAGCTGCTGTATGACTGTAAATTTATGTAGGTTTTGATTTATGCTGTACATACCTGCTAATGCCCAAAGTGATTTACGTTTTAGAACTACTCTCTCTATTGTTGTTCGTTCTAATTTCTTTCAAGTTTTAGAAATGAAGTAATTTTAGTAAGTAGTTCTCTTGAAAAGCCTTGCAGAGGTGGAGGTGGAGGTGGTTGGCCAGCTGCTGTGCAGGCAGCATGGAGGCAGGTTAACATTTCCTGCTCTGTGCACAAAAGTCTAGGCTCTGGTGCTTAGGGCAGGGAGTGGGATACTTCTGGATCATGCCTGCCGGGGTTAAGGTCAGACAGTGAACTCACTTTTTAATGCCTCCGTTCAGCATTGTGGAAAACAGTGAGAGGAAAAGAGGATCGTTCTCAGCTCACAGCCATGTGGAAAGCCTCTCTGCTGAAGCCTTGGTTCAGCCTCACAGCCAACTGAGCTCTCTTTTCTCTCTCGCCTTTTTGACTACAGAGAAATGGAGGGCTAGAGAGAGAATAATTGGTAGTAATCTCCTCAGCCAACTAGCCATCTCCTCTTATTGACCTTGTAATAATGAAAAAGGGATAGATTCAGCTGCATATTACCTCTGAGTCCAAATACTGAATGCTTAGAGAAATGATTGTAAATCTACGTGGCTTTGCCTGTTTGGAAGTCTGGGCCATGGGGAAAATGACAGGATGTGTTTTATTTTCACTTTCTACTTCTCATAAATATTCGTCCCAAAGTGTTTCCTCTGTGGGTTTGTTTTGTTTTGTTTTGTTTTTTTTTGCCTTATACTTCATTTTATGCAGCAGTAATTTTAATTCAGATTAACTCATTCCCTTTTTTTTTACTTAAAACTTTCAATACGAGAATAGTTGTATTCCCTGAATTGGCAATAAACTGGTTTGATATTCACATTTCATAGATGTTATATGTTTACATTAGTTAGTAGAGCAAAGTTACACTGGTGTAGAACTAGGGCCATCAAGAAAATCAAATCCAAAACACATGCATAGGATTTTTTTTTTAACATTTCTTTTTTATAAGAAAAACCTTCCTTAAACTGATAACTGATTCTTGTTTTTATTATACAGAGAAAAATAGGACTGGTCAGTCTTGTAGGTATATTCCACACACCCTCAGAAGAAAAAAAAAAAAAACCCACCCTGGAATTAGAGAGTTTACTTTTGGATGTAAAAACTGCCATACACAGAGCAAACAGAAAGTTGTCTTTGGCAATTTTGTTCATTCTCCTCCCAGTGATATGTAATTCATTAAGGCAGTTTCTTGTCAAGCATTAACTCAGAAACTGGGATGGATCTGAGACAGAAACTAATTCAGTAACCCTGATGATGTAGTAGTCCAACTGGTGCAGTCAGTGGATAAAGACAAGGCATTTTAGTACTTTTTCTAAGATGCCAAAGCAATGTCAGCCAATAAAATGATGTCATGCAATCAGTGGCAGGGTTCAGTCCAGTTTTGTCTTTTAATCCTACTGCATGCAGTAACATTGATCAGGAAGGACTGTATTTAAAATCAGAGGACATATACTGAGTCTACCAGAAGAGCTCATTACATTGTTTTTTTTCTCAGAGGTATATCTCAAGTGAGATGATGGCAGCACTTACAGCGATCTCCACAACCTCATTTCCCCCTTCCCAACATGAGATTAACCTTTGAAATGGCAGCAGTCAGTGGGACTGTGATGAAGTTTGCTTGTATTCCCACAATGGAAACATTACATGATCATGTGGAGCTAAGCTGCAGCATATGGGAGAGGGTACCTCCATCACTGAATATGCAGCAGAACAAGTTGACATAAATATGGCCTATTCCAGCCTAAAGGGCACCTTAAATCTGGCTCTCTGGAGGAGCAAGGGTGGTGGTCATGTATTTTCCCTCTTTTGAGGCCAGTTAGCCTGTCAAAGCTTGTCTCTGGCCAGAGGAAACACCACAGCTGAGTGATGCTTCTTGGGCAATTAGGGAGGATGTAGGGAGGAAGCTGCCTATGCACTTTGTTGGATGGTGATGGCTGGGCACAGCATGCTCTGGTGGTCCCCTGCAGACAAGGGCCTGGTGGTGATCTGGTAAGCAGGTTTAATTTATCAGTCAACCAATCCTGGCCATAAGAACATGGCCACAAGAACATCACTTCAGTGTATTGGATGAGATTGGTTGGAGTAAGATGAATGCTGGAGACAGATCCAAGGGGGAATCCTCTCACAGACTCCCAAGGCAAACTGTCCCCATTTCAACAACAGATCTCAGCTCACATTGTGAAAACATATCCTAATCTGACCCTTTCCTTAGGTTATTGTGTTTGGAGTGTTTCTGATACTCAAGATGGTGTGAAATTTTTTCTACACAGTCATGTTTCAAGGCTACTTTCCAGGCTCAGATTAGCAACCAATTTTAATGAGCTCTGGGTGACTTGCCCCAGATAAAATTTTAACACACAAAATCTAGCATCCATTAGATAAATTTTAATGCTTAAAGGCTTTTAGTCAACAAACAAGTGAGCTAAGTTGAACTTCAGGTTTGTTTCCAGAGATTGTGAGATCTTTCTTTTATCTCTCTGGGTATTAATATAGGGCTTGATAGAGTAGGACCATCCTCCACCCCTGAAGTTAAGATATCAGAACAGTTTAGAGAGTCCTTAAACCCAAATGCTATTTTTGGAGTGCCTTGAGTTAGTGGAACTATAGTGAGATATTCAGAGCTTCTAACTTCCATCTTAAGAAGATGTAGGGTGTGGATCCAAAGTAGTTCAGGCTGATCCAAACTGGTCCTTGCTGAAAACTGCACCACAGTTGCAACCTTTACACAGTGCCTGTGCTTGCACTGGGGATGGGGAAGCCCCTCCTGGCTCAAGTGCTGATAGTATAAGTAATAATATTAGAAGTAGGTGAACAGGGCATTAATTAACTCTGTAAGTTAAGTCCATGAAACTATTTACATATTTTAAAATATGCAAATTCTGATGTCTTATGCAAGATCAGGATCTTAATTATGCGTAGTTTGGTATAATTGGGTTACTTTAGCTTCCTCTCTCATCCTGCTAATTCTGACTACTAAATTAGGATTCAGCAGTAATCCATGTGTGTTTTGTTGAACTATTTCAATTTGTTCCTTACATTGTGTAATGAGTTGTGAAAGTATCATGATTAATTCTGCTCCTGTGTTCAGGTTTTCTATGGGAGAGATCTGAGTTCAACACATTCATATCATCAGATGTATGTGAGCAATCATGTCCTAGCCCTTTCCTGTGTTATTTTTCCCAATAGATAGAAATGGTTAAATGTTCTAGTTAAATATTTTGAGGAACAAATAAATTCCAAAGTGTCTTCATTTTGTTACAGAGTTTTTACTTTGGTTGCTGTGCCAGTCTTTCTTTTGTGGCTTTTAGTTTCTCTTTCCTGTCTTTTAAAAGCATACATTGAAACATGAATCAGAAATGTACCAAGCTTGACTTTCTCAACAGAAACAAAAAATTTGATGAAGGTCACTTCTGCAGCTGAGGCCACGAAGAACCTTTTAGTCTTTCTCTTAGTCTAAGGTTTACATGAGTGGAGTGATTATCTGCTTATAGGTGCAAGAGTGTAACTTCATTTTATTGTCCCCACAGATGAGCACCATGCCAGGACTGCCCACAAGGCCATGCTTCTATGACATTGACCTCGACCCTGTCACAGAGCAAGTGAAAGGATTGTTTTGAGTGTGACATCCAAATTCAGGTCAGTCAACAGCCTCTATTTTCCTGTTCCTGCTTGGAGGAGGATGTTTGTCTCTACTATATACATAAAAAAGATTATCGGGAGTTTCCCCAGGCCCTAGTTTCATTGAGGTCTTCACACTTTTCGAGGAGATTTGGGAGAATATGTCATAATTTGCACTTTATCATTTGGGTTTCTTGTTTATTGGGTGGTAGTCAGCACTTTCTACACTGATGCTGCACATTGATGGTGCCTTTTGAATTTCCTGGCCCTGTTAGTTAGGCATGAAGAGGAGCTGGCTCTGCAATTGTACTGCTCTTGGCTATGGAAAAAGTTAGTCTGAAGAAATCATGTCACATTTCCTGCCTTTAAAAGAAATACTCTAGTTGGCCTTTGATACTACTCTTGTGTGGCAGTGTGTTTCTGTCATTACAGATAGAAAACAGGCAAAGACTTTTGGAAGGACATAAATGTGGTCTCCAACCATAGTTTTCCTAGTACCATCCTTACAAGAAAAATAAAAAAAAGGTTTTCCCTCCATCTTGTCTAGAGAAAGTGAAAATCCAAAACTGTGCCTTTCAAGCAGTTGTTGTGGTTCCTGTCATCATCAGGAGAGATGTTTCTCAGCTTGTTCATGAGCTTTGCTTGGTTTGCTCATATTTGGTGGTGGTTGTTTTTTCCTGATTGCTGTTGTCTCCCTCAAATGGTAATAAGCATTTCAGGAACTCAAAACTGTCCTCTCATCCTGTCTGTTTTTCAGACCGGGTTCTGTCCTTTTCCTTGAAGATTGCAATTCCCTCACCACCTCCTCCGCTTCTCTAAGCACTTGATCTTGCTTTAATTTTGTGTAGAACACATTTCTCAGTTAAAAATAAAATAAAATTAACAAATCCGTGCTACTCCATTTTAATCTTGTAACATAATATGTAGAGTAGAAGAACCTGTAACCCTGACTGAGACAAACAGTTGCATCTACAATGAACAACAGTATTACTATGGAGTCACCGTCCCTGGAGGTGTTCAAGGCAGGTTTGGACGTGGCACTTGGTGCCATGGTCTAGTCTTGAGGTCTGTGGTAGTGGGTTGGACTTGATGATCTTTGAGGTCTCTTCCAACCTTGCTATACTGTGATACTGTGATAATAAGACTAGGATGGGATCCCATATCAGCCACAGCTTTCAGTTGAATTTATGCAGGAGCTCCAGCCCTGCTTTAGCCATCCCTGCCTACTCTGGTTTGAAGGAATCTGCTTTCATTTTCTGTTTCTGTGTTGTGATGGATACTTTGAAAGAGGAAAGAAAGTTGCACAACCCAATGAGATTCCTGCTATTGACTGTTTAGTGCTCATACTTGAACGTCACAGCATTCACATAACATCTGGTGAGATCAGATTCTGGTATTTTGTGTGTACCAATCAAGACAAGTAAAAGAACTTGAAAGTGAACCAGCATGCACAGGTAATTACTAGCTTATATGCAGAGCATCACTGTTCAGTTGCTGGGTAGTTTTATACATGCCACTTCTCATGATATATCTCATTTTTGTCACTGGTAAGTATGATATGTCTGATGGCTTCATGCATACATATTGATTCATCATGTGGCAGTCATATAATTACTTCTGAATCATTTGGAATGATTGTAGAATCCTAATGTAAAATCTATATGCAGATTCACGTGGTCTGGTTAATTGGGTGTTAATTGCGTAGTCTTACACAAACCCATCCAAACCATGGGCTGGTAAGTTTTGAAGAACAACAATAAAAAAAGCAGATTAAATACTCCATTCCAGCCGTGAAAGTACATTTGAAGTTCTACATGAAATAAAAATATTAAACTTGGCTTTTAGTCAGTGATGGTGTTTTCTCAGATGTAAAAAGAAATGCTAGCAAAGTTACAAAAATATACTAATCAGGTAAAAAATAGTGTATATGTCCAACTGTTAATAAATTGCTTTAATTTTATTGTGGAGATATTGCTGGCATCAGACAGATGAATGATTCACTAAGTCTAAGCCTTTTGAAGAAAAAATACAACTTGATCATGCATGTTTTTCATCAATATAGGCAAAAACCTGCATTCCCACTTCTAGCAATCTAAATAAATGCCTTGAGAGGATTGTCATGGCTGGTGGGCACCATACAAAGCAGTCAGGGTTCACCAGCTCTAAAAAAATCATTCAGTTCACATGCCAGATTTGTACATTTCTTATTTTGGATAAAGCAATATTCCCATATAATCTTTGCTGCTAACTTTCTGTAGAGAAGTTTAGTGCTATCCTTTGCCTTCACACATTCACTGAAGCAAACCTACACTGTAGTCAATACTACACTTGGAGGTATTTGTGGGTTTCTTTCTATGACAGCAGATTGAAGGGTTTTAAATTTTTTTTTCTGCTTACAGTCTTTTCTTAGGGTTTTAGTGCACTGTGTAAAATTTCTAGTAACGTGATATTGTACCAACTCATTAGGGCTGATTCAAGTCTTTTAAGATGTGGTAATTGAAAAATATTTAGAGATTTGTGGAAGAGCTGCAGATGTTTCATTATAAACACACATGTAGAACTGAGAGCAGTTGTTTCACTGTGCAGTTTATATCATCGTTTGCAACGTGCAGCTTCATGAGACTTGTGAAAGAGATACAGGCAAAAGTTACTGCTGCTAGGGGTCCTGCGTGGGGCTCTTAGGAGCTGAAACATTGCCTGTCCTTAGCCCTGCTAATTTTTCTCCACCAAAAGCATTCTCACTAAATGGCAGCTGTTTGGGGTTTTTCTGTTGAAAAATAGCTAATACACAGGACATGCAATATTACAGTTTCTGTGTAGGAGCAATGTGCTTTATTAAAAACTGAAAGAAATCTGGCTAGTTCTTCATCACTGGCCACTACCCTGTTTAAATTATACTGCCCAGCTCATAGAATGGTAAGTTTGGAAGGGACCTCAAGGATCATCTAGTTCCAACCCCCTGCCATGGGCAGGGACACCTCCCACTACAGGTTGCTCAAGGCCTTGTCCAGCCTGGCCTTGAACCCCTCCAGGGAGGGAGCATCCACAACCTCCCTGGGCAACCTGTGTCAGTGCCTCACCACCCTCACTGGAAAGAACTTCCTCCTGATATCTAGTCTAAATCTTCCCTCTCCCAGTTTAAACCCATTGACCCTAGTCCTGTCATCGCAAGACCTTGTAAATAGTCCCTCCCCAGCCTTCCTGTAGGCCCCCTTCAGATACTGAGAAAGTTGAAATCGTTCCCTTAGGAGCTATCTGTAGATAGAATCAGTCAGAATAAGAATTATTTACATGGAGACAAGTCTGCCACTAAGAAGATTTAAATATATACATATGTTATTATTTGCATAGCAAGAGGAATTTTTGAACCTGTCTCGCTGCAAACAGTCCACCAAGGACCCCTGCAAGCTCTAACAATCCCTCTATCTTAATCAGAGGCAACAGGTGCCTGCTTTACTGTGCCCAGTTTGGCTTTGGCTATCTGGGTTGATGAGAGGAGGGCTAGTTTGCCTTGGCTGGTTGTGACTCAGTAAAGCTGTGGCTGCCCACGGTTGCAGATACATGCTTGCACTTGTCTCCTCTTCAAAACTGGCAGAGCATCAGAACAATTGTAGCACAGCACAGGTATTTTACCACCCTCAGAGCTTTTCTGAATGGGAGAGGAATCCCAGAGCTCTGACTATGATTGTGTTCACTGTCAGAAAGACACCCATGAGAGGAGAACACCAAAACTAATGCCCTAAAATTGCAAATTACTTGTTAGATGTTTTCAACTTCATTCATTCATATACAGGTAGAAGATGTTTGAAAACCTTCCCTTTGCATGCACAAAACTGATCCTACAAAACAAAATTCTGACTTCTTTCAATCTCACTCCACAGTACTCAGTTTCAGCCAGCAGCAATTACTACAATAATGTGCAGTCTAAAGTCTATTATCCTGGAATAGGAGTACAGATTTTTGTTTCTCACCCAGAGGAGGTTACACAGATAATAAATGGGTGGTGCATGTAGCATAAGTAAACATTTTCGTTATGTTTAGGGCAAAATATTCAATCTCACTAGAGCACTTCTAGGTTGTGACACTGGTTTTTTGTTTAAAGGAAGCAAAGATGTCTTGTTTTGACACACAAATTTTTTCTCTTTCTCATTTCAGAAGCCTGGAAATTAAGAACTGCAACTTTCCTGTTTCCTGCAAGCAGAAGACAAAAAAATGAATCTGAAACATTCCTGTTATGTGTCTCTGAAAGTATGTCAAGATAGGCCAAGGAGCAAAAGTTTACTCTTTCTTCAAACTAGTTTTTATGATGAAATGTAGCTGTAAGGTTTTTTGTTTGGTTTGGTTGGGTTTTGGTTTTTTTTTTTAAAAAAAGGCAAGTTCAATTTTTTCTTGCTGCAGTGCAGGAAGGTCCCTTCTGGGGCTGATGCTTGTTCATGGATAAAACAACATCGAAACCCAGAAATTTTTCACCTCAGAGTTTTCATCTCTTCTCAAAGGAGTTTACAAAAGAATTTCCCATAGCTTCACCAACTAAACCTTCTGTAAACATGATTATACTGTGTGATCAAGCCTGTTTCTCTCTGAAAAAAATACGCATTTGCTCCTGGCTTTCAGGAGCTGAAATTACACAGATTAACTGCACATTTTTGAGTTATCATCAAGCGTTGCTCTGGATGCATTTGGGCAACAGCCAAACTTCAAGCAAGGAAGATATTAAGCAGAGAAAGAAAAAAGCATGTATTTGGTGAAAGGTTTTTAATAGATAAGTTGTTTCCTGGTTGGGCACAGATCTTTTGAAACATTTAAGCTGTATCTGTCTGATATCCATAGGTCAGTGTTTATCCAAAGCTGTTACAGGCTGTCGTGCTGATTATGTGCTTGTTGTGGTGAAGCTGGTTTTTCAGAGGGCACTGCTTCTTCTGAAGCTTTGTTTTGCTCGCGTTCATGCCTAATGAAGGCTCCTGCTGTGCTGGCTCTCGACCTAGAGTTTTTGTTATCCTGTCTCTGGCAGTACACAACACCCAGTAACAACAGAGGAAAGTCCATTAAGCAAGGATGCAACAGGGCCAAGCTTTGTTCTGCTTCATTTTGCAGGTTTTAACACCATACTGGAGTGTGTTTTCTATTTGAAGGGGACGTTCAATAAAGTTAAATCCTAAGCCGTGTGCCTTAACTTACCCTCAGTAAGTTACCTTGCCCTGCTTTTCCTAAATCTGCAGCAAAACAAGCCTTAGGCACAGGATACTGCATTTAGCTTTTCAAGCTGCTGCTCCTCAGGAAACTGACTGGCTGTTGGTTCCTTCAACAACAAAAAATGTAACAGAACAATAGGTTGAATCAAGACAATGGGCCATTGTGTTTTTTTAGGTAAAAAGCAGTGAAATAATTATGAGAGAGTTTATTTTCCTGGTGACGTTTCTCATCCTGTCGCTTTACTCTGCTTACGCAGAACTGTGTGTTACGGGCTTCTGCAGGGTAGTTTTGGTTCACTCCTATGCAGCCACATTTGGAGACTTAATTATCTCAGGAACTGTGTTGTAACTGGGGGGTTTGGTTTGGTTTTTGAAATCGTGCTTCGTTATTTATAAACTCAAAACTACAATTATGGACAGAAGAGCAAGCTGGAGACAATTAAAATAATTATCTGTGCCGTCCCTGGAGTAGCACGGAAATGTCTGTTGACTGCATTTCAGAACTGTTCTATTCATAGCATGGTCCCCCAGCACTGTGGGGATTGCTGTGAAGATTTAAACATGAAAAATAAAGCTATTTGATATTTTATCCTTATTAGACAATAGAGCTCATAACAGCCTATACTGTAGATGTTTTAATTATGCTGGGCCAGGACAAATATGATCAGTAGAGAGTTAGATTGAAGTGTGACTCTCACAGCTACTGGGGAGAAAGATTTCTGATATTTTTCTATTACATCGTGCCTCAAAATACAAGCATGCTGTAACAGTGTTGTCATTTAATCTTGCACATGCTGATCTATCTAGTCTAGAAACAGGCAAAGACTTTTGGAAGGACATAAATGTGGTCTCCAACCATAGTTTTCCTAGTACCATCCTTACAAGAAAAATAAAAAAAAGGTTTTCCCTCCATCTTGTCTAGAGAAAGTGAAAATCCAAAACTGTGCCTTTAAAGCAGTCGTCGTGGTTCCCACACAGGTGTATTAGACCTAGCTCTGTGCTGTGTGGGCTACTCAGCATGGCTCTAGCTGGCCACCTGTGAAGCTTTCATATAGATATGGATGTCTGAGCAAAAAAGCTTTAAAAGTAATTTCAAACTGCTGCTTGATGCCCACATATCATATAATGTAGTCTCCATATTGTCCCTTCAGGCCACTCCCTCTGGGACTGTTTCTCTGAGTTGTCAGTCTCTCTTCAAAACAACGTTGCAGCTCAGTTGAGAGTTGACAAACATCTTGTAATTCTTCCACTGCCACGTGCACAGGATTTGCTATATTGTTTTGATAGCTTCAATGATTCAAGGAGAGCTGGGATGGCACTCTCTTCTTCTATCCTGCCCTGTCTGCAAAAATCTCTTCAAAGGTTATATTTTGGCCTTCATTTTAGACTTTTGAAGATCTGTTAAAAATAATCCACACTGGCATGCAGACGTTCTCGTGGTCCAAAGGGGTTGAGCCATCAGCTGAGCTGCAGAAACTGCCACAGTTCATTCCTTGGGGGCAACCTAGCTCCGAGGCCTTCATCAAGAGAGTTTTAAAAAGAAAGCTTTATGACAAATGTTACTGGCAGGCATGCCACTTCTTGTTACATGGATGTGATCACAGGTACGAGACTCCTACCTTTGCACCTGCTATCCTGTGACACAGCAGAGCCACAGCTACAGAAGGCAGCTTGCTATGCTTATCCCTACATTTGTTACAGGGTGTTAAGAACCATAGAGTAGCTTGCTATTAGAAGATCTGCTTTTTGTAGTGACTGAACACTTTGTTATTGCTACTGCTGAACCATTTCTGTAATGACATTTAAATGATTCAGACTACATACAACAGGTTTTTCATTGGTCTTTTAAAATTCAAAATCCTGGAATTTCAGTTGCCTTGAACCTGCAAATGAAGTGTATGTGTGTACAGTTATTCAGTGTGCAGAAGCTGTACCCATCTCAAGTCTGAACTGATTAATAAATGACATGCATTATTTAATATTGTTCTCTCTGTATCTACTATCATATCACTTTTTAAATAGACCCCTTTTTTTTTTTTTTTTTTGTTAATTCTTTATAGCCACTTAATTTTGTCTTTCTTCTCCCTCCAGCTAAACAAAACTAAGGAAGGAGGTGAGCTCAGCTGTGTCCTGGGCAAGTGCCAGATGCAAGCAAATCTTGGGGCTCTTTCATGGGTCTTGGGAAGCCAGGACCATGTTTAGTCCTTGCTGTTGCCCCAAAAGGCTATGCACCAGAGGGTTGTCCACAGAATCTCCTCCACCAGTACAGTCCTTTTGAAGCTGGTTTGTATTTAAGGAGGGACACACCAGGCTAACATCCTGTCCTGGTCCCAAAATATCTTGCTGCAGCCTTTGGTCCTGGATCAGATGCAAGGGTCAGCTGGACACTTCTCTCTTCTCAATTAGCAGATGGATTTGTGCTAAGCAGTACCAGTTATAATAACATATATCTGTGAGCTTCTCAGGGTGGAATTTAAATGCAAGCAATGCAAAAGCTTCAGGAACTATGAACAGTTAAATCAACTGGACCATAACACAGCAGAAAGCATCCTGGGTGCTGCAATAAATAAAATGAAGTGGAAGGAAGGGTGGGGGAAGAAATTGAGCACATACTGGACATTGCTCCTGTCTTCTAAATAGCTGAATGAAGGCTTAATCATATGATTTGTATTATAGAATCCTATTGGTTGGAAAAAACCTTTTGGTCACCATCAACTTTAGGTCAGAGTTACATTCTTAATGCTAAAGAAGACTTTCAGCTTTCCAAGACACAGCCTGTCAGTTGCCCATAGAACACATTCCCTGTGCATTCTCATCACTTGAACAGTTTAGGTTAATTCACCAGTAAGGGGAAAAAAAAACCAAAAAAAGAAAAAGTTTAATGACAGCTGTATTTATACCAAACATATTCTATACAGACAGATAACTATACCACTAAGATGCTTCCTTCTTGTTTCATTTTGCCAATGAGGGAAAATCTGAGAGGGGAAAAAAATGTCTGAGTTGGGTACGGCAGCAGACCAGCTCTTAACGCATCTTTCAGTCAGCCATAGTATCTGCAAGGAGGCTGTAGTAACTAGTTTCCTGGGTTGAGTGTTACATGTATTTCCACTCAGCTCCAGCCTGATTGGAGCTTGTATCACCTTGGTGTCACCATTGCAGAAAAATGCTGTTTGCCAGCTTGCTTTTTCAGGCGTTTAAGGTAAGGAAACTACCTAAGGAAGGTTGTTGGGCAAACCGACATCTCATAACTCCAGTTTGATCTTTCTGATGTTGCCCTGAGGCAGCAGTTTAAGGAATCAAACCTTTCACATCAGTACAGCTGCTGGTCTTTTCCCCCTATGTTTAGTAAGTTCAACCACTGTCACCCAGTGTCAGACATTAGAGCTTGGCAAAAGCTTGTTCATGCAGGATGAAACCTGGATGTAATTCCCCTTCTGGAACTACTGAAAAATCGGGCTTTGAATCACAGTTTGTTAGTGACAACTGGGTAGGCAAGTTATTTAATTCTTACTAGCAAGAGTAAAATAATAAGAAAAATAATAAGGATGACAAAGAAAAAAAAAACCAGGAGTCAAATTATCTCTATTATCTCTTTGGGGACAGAAATGTATGAAAGCAGTGGATGTAAATCAAAGTGAGTCCAATAAACTATTTCACTAAACCTCATTTTAAAATTCCCTTTACATTGAGTGGTATAAAACTTATCACCAATAGTTCTGAAGATGACTTTAAAAAAAACAAACAAAAAACCCAAAAACCCTCACTGTCAACCTAAAAAGTACATTTATCTTCAAATTTTTACTGAAAATGAAAAATATACTCACAGAAGCATCAAAGCTTATTTTTAACTTTGCTTTAGAGACACCAGCACAACGTAATCAAATGATGGTAAGAAATACTAGAAAAAGAGATAAGCAAGTGGAAGTTGTTTTTTTGGGGGGTTTGATGTTTTTTTGGTTTGTGGTTTTTGTTGTTTTGGTTTTTTATTTCTGATAAGTGATCTAAATTATCTTCCGAAAGGAAGAATACACTTGGAAAGTTAACAGTGCTGGATAAGTCCCAGAGTCAATGCTTGGATTTATAGACAGCTTGCTGTTTTCTATCAATTCTTCCTCACAGGGTTGGCAACCAGATCCCTAGAGACAGGAGAATGATTTTCTGTAGAGCTTGTGCTCAGAATCACCTATAGAAACTGCAGAGAATCAACAGGGTGGCAACAATTACCGTGGAGCTGGGGAACAGGCACCAGTCTCAGACTCATGCATTTATTGAGTCTTCATCCTATGTACCTCCTCTGCAGCAGGTCACTGCAACAGATGACCTCACCTTTTGCTAAATTTGGACATCGCTATCCCATGACTACACTTACTCAGCAACAAACCACACCACACTGGAAACAGAAATGGAAGAGTTATACCTGATGTGACCTTACAATTTAAACACGTCTGCGAGCCTACAGGTAACCTTCAATTATCAAACTGAGTGTCACAAGCTGTTTAAAAGACAGATGGTCTGTTTTGAAAACCTTGTGAGATAACTGTTGTCATCTCACCACCATGCTGGGGGAAAGAATACAGTACTTGCGTGGAAAAAGATTCCCTAAAGTTCTGGTTTTCTGCTGGCATTCTAGTTTTGTCCCTTTCAGCTCCAATAACAACAACAACAAAAGACACAAAAAAGCCCCCAAAGCCAAAGCCTCACTCTCTCCCAATGAGAGGATCACATCGAATATATTTGTGTATCTGTGAATGGATTTTTACCACAAGCATCTCTGATGCTTGAGTTTTTCCACTGTTTGAAGACAAGTGGTAGGAACAAACTGACAGGAGAATACACTGTTTAATCCTGTATAAGGGATGATGAAGTGAACCTACTGAGCCACATCCAAACATTTATAGATACAAGCCTGGATGCACAAGAGCAATTAGGCTTGCATACTTGGGAAAGCATGTTTGGGGGAGGGCTTTTTCACTTCATACCTCCCTTGAAACGACTACAGTACCCAGCTGCAGGAGGAGATGGACACTGGAATAGCTGCACCTTACTTAGTGTGTCTGAAATGGAAACAGTTCCAGTAACCATTTATTCATGTGCATAAACTTGAATCTTAAATTTAGCAGCATTTCACCTTTTGACCCTGAATTTGACATTGCCTTAACCAGCCTGACTTGAGTCTGAACAGCTACAGAAATGTTTACAACCATTCAGTGAAGCAAGATTAAAGAAAGCCTTGCGTGGGTCTTGAAACCAATGTCTAGGGACCATTCAGACACAGTCAGCACTGGAATCAGTTCAGCTGGAGCTTCTTCACCACAGATGTTTGCTGTCCTGCCACCAAGCTCCAGAGCTGGCCAGAGGGTCCAAAGCACCCTCCCCACTGCATCCTACCCTACGAATAGGGCAAATCCTGCTCTTTGGAGCCCAGCATCAGGTGAAGACATAGGATACTTTGTATGTGGAGATTTTTGAAACAAACTAACAAAAACAGCAACCAAGATCACATACACTTGAAGTTCTACATACTTTGTTAAAATGCCAGTGCCAGAATTTGAAACGTACAAGTGTCAATACAGACTGACTCAGCAGTTCTGTTTTGTTAAGCCCCATACTTACTATTACCAGATTTAAACTTGGGGTTTTCCTCACCTCTAAGCAGAAACTGTGAAGCTGTGCCAGAAACTTGATAAGTTTCATTTGGCAGGTGGGGAGGGTGGGCAGGGGAAGTCCCTGAGCCTTTAGTTCACTAATAGTCATCAAGGACCACCTGACTTTGCAACCTAATAGTGCCTTTTGTACATAAAGTCAAGGTTCATATAATCCCTGCACATATGCCTGCAATGTACTTTGTGTGCTAACAAAACAGCAATGTAAAAACATTAGCAAGCTACACATCAGCTATTTCATCATTATAAAGTAAGTTGCTTTCTCTCTTCATCAGGGTATACATTCACCAAGTTATGTATTTTACATGTTATACAATTGCTAATTTATGCAGCACGATTATACACTCCCAAAAGAGACAAAAGTGTTTCAAAATCCATATAGAGGAAGTATTTTTCCAAGACTTGTTTCTCCCCTGTGAGGAGCAGATGGACTCAGGGCACTCATCAATTGTCCATCCCTTTGCATGAGCATTCCAGTATAAAGTCAACAGGCTATAAATCTGTACTTGTTCTAATAAAATTATTTTAGAATGATTTTAAATATTCACATATACTGTTCATTCAGATCTGGTACAGATGCTGCTACTAAGCACAGTGTTTACACAGAGCCACTCAGGGTATAAAGTAACCTTAGTCCCACCACATGCATCAGGATTTACAAGCAAAAGTTTTTCAAGTAAATTCGTACTTCCATGTACAGATTTAGGGACAAACATGGCAAAGCTAGGTCATACATTGTAAGGCCACTTACCAGCTGTAAATGGGAAGGCTTGCTCATTCCATGTGAAGGCATACTGAAAAGCCAGAGTTTTGCTGCAAAGATTTGATGGCCAAAATGAACAAATGGTCCAGACACTTCCCTAGATCACAAAATCATGATACCTATTCCCTACCACTTCTCAAAGGACCTACTTCAAGAGTGCTGACTTGCTCATTCTCTTCAATGAGTTGCTCCAGCCTAAGCAACATTGTGCAGGCTTTGAAAGCACTGATCTAGTTCCTTATTTCAAAGCACTGTAGGAGATTGAAAGGTTAAAAAAAAAAAAAAAAAAAAAGGTCAAAATAAAAAGGACCAGAAAAGTCCAGATACCTGCAGGAACCAGTTATAATCCATCCTCTAAGCTATTTTGTTTCTCTAGAACAACCGAGGTCTGGCAGTTGCAAGTATTTTCTCCCTCCCCCACCCAGGTCCTCCCCTCTGCCCATATCTCCTCAGTGTTCGCACAAGGCTGACAAAAGGTTGAGTGGCGATCACTGATTAGAGCCTCAGGAACACCTCTGACATGCCACAGCAAGGGCAGCAGCACACCTCCTTACAAAAGTGCCTGGCCACAGTTCACCCACCTCAGCTCAAATGATGGTTCAGCTTGGAGCCTGTAGCCAGCCCGGGAAGGAGGTCTCCATCATTCTGCTCCTTCTGCAGCCCCTTCCCCCCAGGGGTGTGGCCGAGGACAGAGTAGCAAGCAGACCCCACCTCACACAAGCGGTAGGCAATTGCTGGATGTTCCAAGCTCATCTGCTTCTCATAGGGGCGAGCAAAGTGGTGTGTCAGCTTTTTGCACTACCCTAGCACTGCACTTCTTACCGTCAGAGTTTTGCATTATTGGTTTTTTGCTTCCCAAACTCTCCCACTGCATTACATAAGGCTTTCTTTTTCTCTTTTTGACATAGGCCTTGGACTCAAATCGTTACCTTGCTTGGTCCCCTCTCCCGCAAACTTCCAGCCAGACCGGGATTCAGACCATACTTGCAACAAGCGTCTTTCTGAAATACTACCTTCTCCTCATTGTTGTTGGCCACGTGTTTTTCCTGCTCCCCTCCATGTAGCACCTCCTCATCCTGCTGCTGCTTCCCCTCCCCAGGGGAGCAGCCATCATCAGTCATTACCCAGGTGATCCAGCAGCTGCCAGCAAGGGGCCAGGCAGGGGGAGGAGGGCCAGGCAGGGGGAGGAGGGCTGGCAGTGGGACCCCCAGATGGCTCAGGCTGGGCCAGATGTGGTTTTCAGGCTGCCAGCTGCAGAGTCATGTGATGAGAAGATCTGTCCTCAGAGCTGTGGTGAGGCAGGGGTTTTGGTCTTCCAGCCGTTGGTCAGGGTTAGGTTGTTGGTTGGCTGGCCCACAGTTACCACCACTGCAGTGGAGGCAGCAAAACTGTGGATGCCTCCACAAGCTCCTCCTGTGAAAATAGACAGGTGAGTTTAAACCACCGCCTCTGGGTGCTTCGATGTATGCACATGGTCTTGCCTGGAGCAGGTGGGACAGCAGCTGTGGGAAGCTCTCAATCAACAAGGAGGTTGGTGGGGGCAGCCAGTGTGGCTGAATCTTGCCTTCCAGACAGCTCTGTGCGGTGCCAGACACCCCCCCCTCCCCGCCCCCAGCACCAGCTGATGTGGTGGGGCTGTGAGCCACAACACCACGTGCACCTGGACTTGTCCTGAGACTAATTCACTTCAGCCCAGACAGGACTGCCATCTGTGCCACCAAGGAAGCAGATCACTGATGCCTGAGGAGGTGGCTGGTACTTCAGAAGTCTGGATAGTGTTTTCAGGAATAAGTATCAGGCCTTAGAAATCCAGCTCCAACCTCAAAATACCATGACCTGGAGTACAGATGTTTATGAAAGTTTCCCATAGCAGGACCTATGCAGAATGCCTGCTTTGCAATCACTGATGTTACTTTGGTATCACTTCCAGCCTGGTCACTAAACCAGCAATGCCTGGTCACGGGCCCATGATACACATTGCTCAGGGCTCACAAGCTTGGAGAGGGCAGCAAGCAAGTGGGGAAGCAAACCGCAGTTCACCTGCAGTCATGTGGTTGTCCTCTGAGCTTGTTATCTTGCTGCCAACTCCCTTGGCATTCAGAAAGCCTCTCTGTTTAATCACTGGTCTTATTTAACATGCAAAATGCCTCTCCTTAAGAGTCTCATAATTTAATCAGCATTAGATAATTACTACAGACTAGACTAATAGCTGGCAAAGGTCAAGTCATTGGTTATTCAAAGCAGGATTTCCCCAGGTTTACAGAAAAACTTCTACTTGACCTTTGGCTTGTCAGCTGCAGCATGTGATCTTTTTCACTACTGGTAATGGCTGCCAGGTGGGTGTACACATCTGTCTGCATCTGCATACATCCACGCACACGTCCACTTTCACATACGTAAATGCAAGCAGCCATCTTACTCAAAACAATGGCATATGATAGCACAGATCACCTCTAAAAGGACCCAACTCCCACCATGGCAGTTTGCATACATTTGCATTCATTACATTATTCTAAGACTTACTAAGTTGTGAAAGAAAGGGATCTCATTAGCTTAATTTTTGTTCGTTCCCAAGAAAATTGATTTTATGTGACCGTGACATTTTAGTGTGTTTGGCCATCCCCCAGTATTGAACCTGTCCCTAAATAGTAAACTGTCAGACAAGTAAATCTCTATAGATTTAATGCAAGCAAGCAGACAGTGGGAGAGGAAGGAATGAAATGGAGACAAAGGAGACAGACAAGATCCTTTCCAAGGTGATATAAAAATTCATAAGGAACAAACTCTTCCCAATTCCACTTCTCAGCGGGGCTACAATTTCATTACAGGGAATATTTTAATTATCACTTATTTCTGCTTGTAGTTCAGTCATACTTTATAACCAGCAAGCTTACTGACTTGCTTGTAAAGCCATTTCAAGACAACATAATTTCATAAAATCCTACAGTCCCATGTGAGAAGGCCTTTGTACAACCCTGAAAATGGGTTACAATGAACAATAGACAAACCAGCAGGCCCTTACTGCATCTCACTGATGTAAAAATGCTCAAAACAGAGCAAACCAAATTACTTAACTAATGATTTTTCAACCTATACTGAGGGGTGGGTGTCAAGTGGATGGGGCCAATCTCTTTTTGCTGGTCAGCAGTAATAAGACAAGGAGCAACTGCTACAAATTGGAACATAGAAGGTTCCACCTCAACATGAGGATACACTTCTTTACAGTGAGGGTGACAGAGCACTGGAACAGGCTGTGGAGGTTCCAGTAGCTCCACACTGAAGAGGGGTTGTGAAGTCTCCTTCTCTGGAGACTTTCAAAACCTCCTGGACACATTCCTGTGTGAACTACCCTAGGGAATCCTGCCTTGGCAGGAAGGTTGGACTTGATCTCTGAAGGTGCCTTCCAACCTCTAAAGTTCTGTGATTCTGTATTTCAAACAAACTGGAAAAAAAAATTCAGTTCGGAGGAAGGATTGAAGCTTGGAATGTCAATGCTGCTCTGATACTTAAATCTCCTCTTTTTTTTTTTTTTAAGGAACTGATGCAATAACATATAAAATTCTTTAGGTTTAAACAACACATAGAAAAACTCTGTTTCCAGCTATTCATTGCTCATACTGACAGGAGAAACTGAGGACTCCTATTGCAAGACCTTGGAAAGGCACCAAGAGACTATGGTTTCAGGAACCAATGAGAAAAATGAGTCTTGGCATCACTTTTCAAGCAACCCTATTTCTCTAACAGATGACAGGAGCCTGCCAAAGCCCAGCTACAGAGGTATGATCTTTCTAGACCCACAGCCCCTCCACTTCCCTGGGTGCTTTCCCTGGGGCTCCTTTCCCCCAGTGTGCCCTAAAACGAGGGGACCTTCACCCCTATGGCTTCTTCCCACTGCTGAGGAGCAGGGAGCTGCTAGGCTGCACCTACACTCATGGGAGATGATCAGCAGTCCCAAATTCTCACTCCTGGTTGCTCACTTCTGCTCTGTGGCCGGGAAAAGACTTTCGCAGCATTTCAATGGTGCAACACAACTACAACAAGGAAGGAGCAAAACTGAAGGGGTAACTCTTATGCTGAATGTGTCACAGGAGTAAAATATCAAATAAATCATCCCTTGTCCTCTCAGAGGAAATGAGATTAATGATTGCATTACTTTTCTTTGCATGCAGGAGAGGATACATCCATGCTTATCAGCTCTGTGGTGCCTGGGAAAGCATTACTGATATTTTTGCTCAGTGGTCTCTGCTGCTTTGTGCTGCCCTAGCTGTGTCCCATGCACTGACAAAGCACCTGCAGTAATCAGGTGGCTCCGGGGGCATGCAGCTCTGCATCACCCACAGATCCTCTCTTTGAGGGAATGAGCACCTTGGCTAGAGACAATATGAAAGTGTTTCTAATGTATAAAAGAATAATTTATAAACACCATTTCGGTCTGGACATTTTAATCATGGAAATGTGTGTTCTTACAAATCTTCTGCCTGTGATCAATAAATGGATGCTATTAGGGCATAATGCAATAGCTTCTTAGGACTCTGGGTAAATACTGCCTGGCATTTCAAGAGCTGAAGTGGAGAGGAATGCCTTGGCTGCCTCTGGTAAAAGGCTGGAAATCGTTTTTACAAAGAGAGGGAAAATTGCCTCTGAACCCATGAGTGTGCAAATGTTTCCAGCTCTTAAGTGTATGCTTGCATCTTCCATTTAAACCATCCAAGATCTGTGTTACTATTTCTACTACTGCTACTACTAAAAATTACATATGCAAACCACACACAAAGAGCAGGAAAAGGCAATTCCATCACACAACATAAAGCTTGAAAAATACTGTCATTGCTTCAGCTGTACTCTGTAGCTCTACATTGACCATTGCCGTTAGTTTACTAGCTGCTAGAATGAGGACACACGGGAGAGAAAATACTTTCATCCTATGATCCTGATCTTTATAGTCGAACCATTTAGCCACTGCGAAAAACAGCTCACCAAACACCTACTGTTTATAGGCCTAAGGGATGAGGAAACAACAATAGCAAAGAATTAGGCTTAGGAGAATTGCTGGAGGAGACAAAATGCCATTTCTATTCCTATGTGGTGAAAAAGAACAGTATTTTTACTGTCGTACTGACCCATTTTATATTGTGATATTTTAAACATAGCCTGTACAGTTGTTCCCTCACACTACCCATGACCATTAGTCCTATATAAGGCTCAACCTGGATGCCCATTATCAGACTAGAAAGCTGGTTAGTAGCACCGAGGCTGGGGCTTGATGAACATCTCATTTACCAGCAATGCAGCTCCCAGCAGATCTTACTGCTTTGCACTTGGTGTCACTGCTACATCCGAGCACACACCCTAACCTTTGCCTCCAAAACAGCAGAGGTGCCAGCATGGCGGGGGAAGGCGGGGGGGAGGTGGTGGGTTTGTCTTTATTTTATACAGTTCTAATGCCTCCCTAACAGAGGCAGGCAGAGAATACCCATGCTGTCATGAGTGCAGCTGCCCTTTTAGGGGGAGGCTGTGTCTATCTCTCCCTGGGGACGTGGAGCTGCACAGGGGGAGCTGGATTTTAATTTTTTGTTACATGAGCAGGCAAAGGTGCAGCACAGGTAGGTTTGTGTCCCTGTGTACAGGTGTGTACAGAGCAAGCCAGGCGGTGATGTGGCTGACTTCTGCTGCCTGTTGAGCTGGCCAGCAAGTAACAGAAATTAGTAATTCACCTTCTCATGGCCTGGTGCAGGTTTCTTGGACAACATTTTTAGAGGTGGATGAAATATTTGAACAATGGCACCAAAATTCTTTTGAGGGTGGAGGAGCAGTGTTTTATACCCAATATTGTGTAGCTAGAGGACAGTGGAGAAAAAGCTACAGCTACTGTGGGATGTGTGCTGTTGTCAGTAAACAGAGACATTCAGCATTACAGAAATCTCCACATACCATTTTTCAGTTCAAAGTTAATCAGTTACACAGTATTTCTGGCTGTTTCAAAATAATTTAAAATATTTTAAACTATTTAAAATATTCTGACAAATTTTTAAAATGTGTGTGTGAATCTTGGACTTTTTAAATGAAGCAACTTTTTAGCAATTTTGAGTTATTTTTTTTTTTAAAAAAAAGTACATTTCAAAGCCAGAATCTTTCAGATAAAAATGCAATTATATTTAATCACTGAAAAATACTGAAATGTGAAGGTAAATTAGAGTTTTGGTGATGTTTTGGGGTGAAAAAAAGTATTAAAGGGTAAATGATTCCTCTTTGTCTAGTCTGTGTAAGAAAAACTGACTCAAATACACCCTAAGTGTTATCTAAAATCTTTTACTAGTGCCTCAGAATCATCTGAATCAAAGTTTGCTGATCGGTTATAAGCCCTTTCCCTTGCACCCACCCAACTTTAGTGGGGCTAGGGAAAGAAAGGAAGGTGGGACCACAGAGAAGGTGTTTAAAGGTAAAATCCAAGACAAGTTATCCAGAATTAAATCTTTTGTCTGAATGTAGGGATCAACGTGGCGACAACTCTTCTTTTGTCCCTCTGCCTAGGCTTTGACACAAATCCCTCCTGAGTTCTTGATTAGCACTTTGATAGAATGTATAGACTTGATAAAAGACTTATTTTGATTTTATCCTATTGAACTAATGCTCTAGGATAAGATAAGGAGATACTGGTGCTGAAAGATGGGAATGACTCATTCCCAGCAGATACTTCAGTCACTGCTGGTAGGTATAAGGTCTTCATTATCTGAGGCATGTAAGAATCATTCATCCTTCCACAGGCAGTATTGAATGTTTGAGGGGAGTTTACTTAGAGAAAGTGTCTGACTCAAGCAAAAGTGTGTGACAGAGAAGATAAAACCTTTCAGGAATTTGTTTCTCAAGATGAAAAATGGAAATACATAGATCTTCAATTGCTCATTTCAGAACATCAGGAGGATTTATTTTCTCAGCTTTTTATGATTTCCAGAAAATGATAGGATTCCAGAAAATGGGTAGATTTCTTTCACTCTTAAACACTCAGAAAAAAAAACCAAACCAAATCAAACAAACAAACAAACAAACAAATATATCCACCCAAACATTTTACTGCCTGACATTAACGGAGAAATAATGGAACAAGATAGAGGAGAAACAATGAAGCCAAATTTTCTGCTAGGGCTCAAGCATTTTGATTTTAATTTTTCTGATAAAATCAGGAAGGACTAAAATCTCCAGGGTGTAGCAAAACTTGATCCTTTTCTTCAGAAAGGGCAAGATGAGGATTGCCAGCAACAGCTGTGGGAGGCGTGAACTGAGGGTGAGGGCGGCTCTTTGGAGGGACACAGCTTGGGACAGTGACTCTGGGTGACTCTAAATTCTGCTGCATTGCCACCTCCAAACATCCAATGAGCCCTCAACACAGGTAACGTGCCTGAAGACAAAGCGTGTTTTTCTGAGCTGTGTGGAGTGAGGGTGGGTCTCAGTGCATACTCTTTCACCTTCTTCACATGCTCAAGATTTGTAAAAATAAAAATCTCCCACTGTCATGCTTGGTGAGATCTTATCCCCAGCCAAATCAATAGCAACACTCCTGCTGCTCTCAAGAGAAAGAACCATAATTTCACCCAGAAATATCATCCAGACTTTACCTTGAGAGCCTGTTATGTGACTCTTTAAGCATTGCAGTTCACTGGTCAGAAGAACAAAAAATCTGGGGGGAATAAACACCCCTTGGAACATGTAATGAATGCAATCCACCTATTTCACTCTTCAGGTCTTGTGCTGGTTTGAGGCTNCTGAAGGCCATGGAAGAGTTTTTCCCCTTGTTATATCAATGGCTAGTAGCTGCAATGCTTCTGTTTTCTGTCAGCAAAAAATCTAGTCTTTGAACTGAAGAGTTTCCAATATTTATAGTCCCCACAAGTTCTTCACTAACTGTGTATTTCGTAAGTAACTCCGTCATCTGAAGCCTAATTTGCTGAGTATGATGTTTCCTTTTCTTTGTCATATTGAATTACAAGCAATTATAGCTTTAGTCTAATGTAATATGAAACTATGGTCACATAATTATTTACTCAGTGAGCTGCACTAGCACTGTATGAGCTGTATCTGCACTGTGAGATTCAAGCTTCGGATCAATCTGTGGTTTCTTCAAACGTGAGTAAGAAAAAGGTACTGTAGTTCAGTGAATAAGCTAATTTAAAGGTCATCACTTCAATATGCAACAAAAAACATAGCTAATGGGAGTAAGAAAAATGTAAGCCAATGTGAATATAAAGTAAGTCAAACTTAAGTTCAATGTCAAGTGGTACCTCTTCTTGCTTGCCTAATATGCTAAAAATATTTCCTTAGGAGGTTTACAAAAACACTGAATAGAATCCTTGAAATCTTTCTGAACAAGTGGCTTGAAAATTTTGGTAATACGACTGAAATACTGCTTGTTTTTCCAATCACTGAGTAGGGATAAAAGGTAATTGGATGAGTATTCTTGCTCAAAGTAAATACCCTTACAAAGTAAATACCTACTCAGGATTGTTCTCTCTCTGTTCCACCACCCCCACCCTCTTCTTTACTGTTATTACTACAAATTGTTTTGAACAACATAAGGGTGTTCAAGGCACATTTGGACGTGGCACTTGGTGCCATGGTCTAGTCTTGACGTCTGTGGTGATGGGTTGGACTTGATGGTCTTTGAGGTCTCTTCCAACCTTGCTTACACTGTGATACTGTGATGCTGTGAAAAAGGCAGCTATATGGGAACTGTGGCTGCAGCATCCTTCAGAGCTGACCTAAGACTATTGGTGGTGTATAGCCTACACAAGGTCTGACAAGCTTGGCAGGCTGATAATTGAGCCATTAAGTTGTTACATCCTGGAAGGGGAGCTATTATTTTTATTTTGAAAATAACTCACACTTTAACTTAATTTCCTCTGACATAACGATAGGACATATTGTAGTGCTGGCAAGCTTCTAAAGGCCTAGAAAGTTGGCTGAGCACATGAAATTCTAGATAACCATGCAAACGTCTTCTGAAAGCAGACATCTCTAAGCACCTTGTAGTATTCCTTTATGTTAAAAGTATCATATGAGCAACCTCTGACATTTAGTTCCCTTAAATGCGGGCCAAATTTCCAAAGTGCAAAACCTCATGTGTTGCTTCAAGATTTTGCAAGTTTGAGCAAAGATTCAGGATTTCTTATCCATTAATTCTCCTCTACTCAGTTAACAGCACATTGATATGGGGGAAAGAAAAAGCAAATAAAAGGGAAAATATCTCAGCTGATTCTCTAGACAGAAGAGAATGTGTGTCACAAATGTTGTTCCCCTTTTTCACTGATACTAATTTGATACTTGAGTGAATCTTGCAGACTTCAGTTTTGCAGGACTGAAATAATTCACTTCCTCAACAAGATGTGCCAGGCAGCCCAACTGCAAAAGGACAAACAATTCTTTTAATAGTAGTTTTCATCATACTGCCTCACTGCTTGACCTCCAAAAGTGCAGAGATGTATCATTTAAACTGGGAAAGAATACCTTTGTGTTATCATCCATGAGAATCCCATTACAGCTCTGTACTGTGTGCATAATGTTAAAACCACTGAACAAATTTGTAAAATAACACAGTCTAACTTGAGGACCCGTTGTGATCAGACAAATAAACCCAGAGTTTAAAGGGGAGGGGGGAAAAAAAAAAAAGTACATGCCCATATGAAAAATTATTGCAGTTTATAACAAATTGGGTTAAATTTGGGTTAAAAAAATCAAATTACTTAGATTTTCAGGTGCTGATAGCTGTGTGCATGCAAAAGCAGTGGCATGCAGAAGAGATGTGAGAGCAAGACATCACCCATTCCAGCTAGCTCTACTTCCCCACAGTCCTCCGAACAAGAACAATATTTTTGCCATGTTAAATTTAGCCTAAATCGTGTTCTTCCCTTGCCCCAGGAACACGTGTACCCAACCCGGGATGGGGGGGAGAGCAGGCAGGGCCCAGGCAGTGCTGCTGCCTTGCTTCTGGGGCTGCCTACTGGTTCCACACCTGGAGCAAAGGCTGACTTGTCCCTCCCATACAAGCCAAATAAACAAAGGTAAGAAAAGTGGTGAAAAGACATGTATTCAGGGAGGCATTTTGTCAAAGGGTGGCTGAGCTCAGCTGACAGCTTGCTCCTACTGGAACGGGTGGTCTTGACACCTTCTTTTCTGTCCCTGCTCTGTATCATGAAATATCCCCCCTTTTCTCTCACCTCTCCTGCTGTAGCCTGTCTTGTGCACTTGTCCACAAGCCACTGCTACTCAATCATCTAGAAGAAATAAAAAACCTTTTTTGGCTTTTTCTTTCTTCCCCC
>WBNM01001947.1:26161-108770 GCA_013399055.1 Ramphastos sulfuratus
CCCCCGCCAAGGTTAGCTTTCTGTGGGATGGTGAGATAAATCTGTTCACCGAGGACTCAGATGAATTCACCCCTGTAATGAACTCCTGCACAAAGGAGGTCAGGAATATGTCCACTTTCTTCCACATCCACTTAGCTGCTGCCACCTGGGTGACTAGCTTCATTTTCACAGCTATCGTGTCACTAAATTAGATTTGTGCACTGGAATAATTTTCTTAGCCCTTTCTTTTTTACATTTAAATTTAATGTTGTTAACTAATCCTAGGGATACTGCCAGTTTAAAAGAGAAAGCCTAAGACATAAGAAAAGCCAGGCTTGCAGGATGGGTATCGTTTTACCCGATCAGCTGCAACATCTGGAAATAAAAGGATTCTCAGTTTAGCAATTTGACCTCTTCCTCAGCTGTATCATCTGGAAAAACAAACCTTGCTCCTGACTAAGGCACCTCAGCTATACACACTGCTCAGTGCAAAAGCTATCACTTGGTTTTACAGGCTGCAAAGTATCTAACATTTCCCACAGGGCGGGCTCCCAAGATCCCTTCTTATCTCGCAAGAAACAAAGGAAGGAAGGACCTTTCTTCTGAAGGCAATTAATCAATATTGATCGCCGGGGCTTTATGTGAAGATGCACGGTCAGGGAAGGAGAACATTCTTACACTCTGTCTCAAAACACACAGCAACTGGTAGTATTTTCCCCTCCATTTCTCTCCAGGCCTGCTGGAGTTTGCTGCCAAACTGAGCATCTCTGTTTCACTTTGCCCCGTTAGGAGGAATGGCAGGATAGGATCTATTAGTAGGCAACAGCTTCATCTCCTGCTGGATTTGGGTGTTAGGAGACAGTTTCGATGTTCTCTAATGCTCTGTCCGCAGGTTCAAGCAGAGGGGGGAAATCTCAATGCTGGGACATCACTTAATACTCACTGACACTTTCCCAGTGAAGTTTTAAATGTTCCTACGTGGGAGGACACTGATCTTATGCAACTCTTTAACACTACTGGCATTTCTGAACCAGTTTAAGTCTTACCCCTTCAGAGCACCTAACAAGCTGTGTTTTGCTAAACAGTACATCTAAGACCAAAAAATCTCATATTGTCTTTTCGGCAAGCAAGAACAAAAGAGTGCATGCTTTGCAGCCATCACTAGCTGCAAATTGACCACCACGTTGTATTTAGCTTTACAATCAAGTCTCCTGCCTTGACACAGCTAAGGCAGATGATCATTTCACACACTTCCATGAGAGCAAAGCTGCAACAATGTCACCTCTTTTCTTCCTTTCCAAGCCAGCCGTGCTTGCTTGCTTGCTGCATTTCGTGAATTGATGAGCCTGTTCAACATCATCTCAGGACATGAAAAAGATGGCTCCGTTAGTGCTCTGTTATCTAAGGCAGCTATGCTGTCCATACAGATTGACAGCATCCCTATCTACTGCCGTTAGAGCCATACATCTCTGAAACAGAGATACCTTCTGCAAAATGCACACAATAGCCTAACAAAACGCAGGCGTAGGTGTAAGTAGACACAAAGGACCACATTTTCAAAATGCAGGAATCTCGATTTGCAGCAGTACAAGCCACAGGACACTGTTTAGAGGGAACCATACATGCATAATTCACGCCAGTGAATGAGATCGGATGTTTGCATATGCATACGTCTGTTTGCATATGCCTTTACCAATACACTGGAGTAATCACTTGTCTGTAAGTGCACATGCATCTTCAGATATGAGATTAGAAAATGTCCCCTGGAGTCTCTACATATATTTCTGTTCTTTCTCCCTGCTCTCTCCATAATGCCTTATAAGAAGTCCTCATAAATCTGCTGCCTTCTTTCCTCCCACTGCTCTTTTTATAACCAGTCTCACAGATCTTTATTATTCTTTGTGGCATTTCTAACATTGTTTTCTGCAGAGTGACCTCAGATTTTGCTATTTTTAAATAATTGTAGCTGTATTACCACTTAACTTGCTGGTCCTGAGCCATACTCTGACCACCTTGTGCTAATCCACTGGGACTAACCACCCCTACACCTGGTGCCTACAGCTCCCAGAGAGCCTCCCTTCACTCAGAGTCCTTGAGTTTAACCTCCTCATGTGGATAAGGCTGCAGCAAGAAGACGAGCAGGGAAGTTGTAGGTCTGTACAGGCCACAGTAACAGCAGCCTTAGGTCTGCAGGTGTGGTAAAGTCGCTTCTGTGATGCCTTCCCTTCATTCATCTATGGCCAGAGATACAGATATGTTCTTTCACATTCTTTTTAATATCCTGTAACATTAATTTGTGCTTACCTTTAAATGAAAAAAAAACAAAAAAAACAAAAAAAAACAAAAAAAAAACAACAAACAACAAAAAAAAACCCCAAATAAATATGTTTTTCAATCTCATTGCTGAGATTTCAAATCTCTAATTGTTGTAAACAACACCAGCCATGGCTGATAAGAGTGCTGCAAATCAAGTGCGTATGTCGCTGCTTCAGAGTCTTGGCAAGGGGCAAAGGATTCAGTATAATTGCTATCATCTCTTTAATATATGTATTGCAGACCCAGGTAGACGTTGCCAAAGAGGCTAGCTGAGTGAAGGAAGAAATGACTGCCTCTCCCAGACATGCAATTTTGATGTGGTCCCTACCCAGAAACATTCATGCCTTGGGTTCACAAAGGCAGGCAGAAATGGATTTGAAGCCATTCAGGCATTACCTTCCTGTACCACTGGGTCACTTGAAAGTGCAAACTTTATTCATATCATGTTTCTGTCACATTAGTCAGAGCAGACTGTGTTTGTGCTGGGTTTGGCTCTCCATAAGCTTCTGGTGGTGATGTGCTATCTGGCATAAAGCCTGATTGCCACCCCTTGGAGACAGCTTTGGAGAAAGCTGAGCTGGCAGCACCAACAGGCACTGCTTCCATGTTTTGCATCACAAGCCTGATGGGTATTTTACCCAGCACCAGCTGTCCTAGAGCTAGGTTAGCCACCTGATGAGGTTATGGCTTTAGGCCCCTGCTATATTAGCATGGTTTGACAGAAAGGGGCAGATGGGTGTCCAGAGGTAGCAAGCCTCAGCAAGCCTTCCATTGCCTCGATGCAGTTGAGGAGTACATGGGCTGGGTGAAACACCTCCACTATTTTAGTTTTTTGTTCCCCTTACACGTGCATTTGTGTGTGAATGCGTGTGTGAATGTGTGTGTGAATGCATGGGTGAATGCATGCACACATGGGTGAGAAGAGAGGCGGAAGGGGCACCACAAGAGCAGGGAGGAAGGCAGATGATATTTAGCCCTTATGTGACTCCTCATACACCAGCTTTTGGAAGTGCCTGAGCACTCACAGCTCCCTGCAACACGGAGTTAAAAAAGTTTTCGGGTAGCTTTTTTCCCCACATTTGCAGCACAGTACCACATACACCACAGAAACATGCAGGAACGAGGGTGGGGGGTGGGGTGCGGTGGGAGGTGTGCGAAAGGGGTGAGGAGAGTAGAAGGAGAACCAGGAAAACAAGGAAATTCTCTGATTTCCAGTACAGATGCTGAGGAATGTGTACCATAAACCTAATCCAGATGGCCTGAATGATGACTAAGTGCTGTCTTTACCTCTTATCTTTCTAGCTTTGTGTTTCACCATCATGCTAAGTGCCCCCTATCTTTGCAAGTAGTCTAATGATTACTTTCTCCAAAGGGTTTAGGCGTGATTCAGAAACAGAAAGGTGACTTCTCACATCAGATTGAGTTACCAGTTACACACACCTTAGAAATGCAGCTGCCAGCATTGCTAGCACAGGATGACCCCCTGGATCTGCCTAGGGCCAGTGCACCCTAGGGCCACTCCAGTCACTGACAGGCCACCAGCCCAGGGGTGGGTGCCCAGTGCCCCTGCGGCCTTTGGGCTGTCTCCGACGACGGCGGCTGTGGCTTGAATTTAAATTGCTTCCCTCAGAACTACTGCTTTGTGGATGTATTTTATATAAAAAAACGTGACACTTAAAAGCACTATTCAGAGAGCAATGTTTTTATGTGGAGATGTAGACGTCTTCACTGCGTGCATTAAAAAGCAGTATCTTGTCAAAGCCAAGCAGGTTGTGTGCAGAGCCATTAAGTGCCACCATTTCATGCATATGTGGATGGTTTAGTCAAGAGAGAGAAATTGGAAATGTCAGAAGGGATGAGTGATCTGAGCTGCTGGCACCCCGCAGAGCCCCGGCCCCAGCCACAATGTGGGCGGGGGGAGGGGAGGAGCATTTGCCACTGATTTATCTGTACTAATTTAGTCCCCTTGACAAATGTAAAATGAGGAAAATGGAAATATTTCTATCAGGACACCACCTCGACTCCCATAGCATAGCAGGTAGAAATGTTTCAGTATAGTTAGTACTTGTGAAACCTTTCAAAGATGTGAACAAGATGCCAAAGAGGTTTATTAGCAGCACTCCCTCAGGGTGCAATAACTTATCTGCTTACAGGCTTTGTCACTCACAAATGGCACCACTGAGCAGCTGATCCTTGCTGTGATAGCACTGTTGTCCTGTTGAGGATCCAGACTGGTCCCCTCTCCCCCGTTAAAAGAAGGAGGCCTTCCCTCATGCTCACCTATGGAGGATCACAGGATGTTAAGGGTTGGAAGGGACCTCCATAGAACATGGAGTCCAATCTGCCTGCCAGAGCAGGACCATAGAATCTCGTGCAGGTGGCACAGGAACTCATCCAAATGGGTCTTGAAAGTCTCAAGAGAAGGAGACTCCATAACCTCTATGGGGAGCCTGTTCCAGTGCTCTGTGACCCTTACAGTAAAGAAGGTCTTCCTCGTGTTGAGGTGGAACTTCCTGTGCCATAGCTTATATCCATTACCCTTTATCCTATCATACAGTGCAACTGAGAAGAGTTTGTCCCCTCTCTTCTGACACCCAGCCCTCAGATATTTATAAACATTGATTAGATCCCCTCTAAGTCTTCTCTTCACCAAACAAAAAAGGCCCAGGTCCTTCAGCCTCTCCTCACAGGCCCGGTGCTCCAACCCCTTAATCATCTTTGTAGCCCTCTGTCGGACTCTCTCAAGTAGATCTCTGTCCCTCCTGCACTGGGGAGCCCAAAACTGAATGCAATATTCCAGGTGAGGTGTCACCAGGGCTCTGTGTCCACTCAAGCAAGCCCAGCCAGATTCCCAGAAAGTGCTTCCATCTGTGTCTGTACTCAGGACTTAATTCCTGGAAGTCCCAGAAGGTCATGAGACCTGTATATGTGGCCTTTGCCTCCTGTGAGTGAAGGAATCTGCCATCCTCTCCATCAGCAGCAGCTTCATGGCAGCTAGGTCATCTCTGCATGGATGTCACAGAGCTGCCAGCGATTCCTTCTCTGAGGTATATGGAGGTGATCACACGGCCATAATTATGCTTGAGGATGTTGCCATCTGTAGTGACACCAGCAAAATATACATGGATCATCTTACGCAGAACAATATTTTCCAGCTATTTTATTTGGAAAACATATCTTACCTGTATCCTTTCTTTCACAGACACACATGCACGCACGCGTACACTCTCACTCTCACACAAAGGCAGCCTTTACAGAGCTGCCTTTGGAGAAAACAGGCAAGGCTGCATGAATAATGAACACGATGACCATTCCCAGGGCCACGTTTTTATGCAGCTGTGATCATGGTGACCTTCTGTATTCAGAAACTTTGAAATTCTTTCTTTGTAATTGAACTGTAGAATTATGTCTCAATCAAATGTTATTGCTGTTTCCATCGTACAAATAAAATCATGTCATTATCTTGGACTTTCAACCCCAAATGAGGGCGATCCCCACAACCCCTGTTAGGAAGATGACTGACTCTCTGGCACTCTCTCATGTTACCATCTGTTCACACTATCGTGTGATCCAGGAACCTGCTCTGCTGACAAAAGGAGATCGAAGAGGCCAAGAAGCAGACACAGCCCCTTCCCTGGATGAACACAAATTCAGCTGAAAAAATATTATATAAAGCTTCTCCTTCTTTTTCTTATTTCCAGTAGGGAGTATTGGCTGGCTTGCCAGCAGGGTTGCTCAGAGGTCAAGATGGAGAGATCAAAGGCAGATACACTGGGCTTCAGCACTCAGGTGTCCTGTGAATCTTTGGGATGCTGCCAAGAGTGGAGCAGGCCCCTGGGAAAGCTCCCCTGAGAGAAAAGGATTGCACCTGCCTTCCTCCCTCATCTCAGGTCTGTACTAAATAGACTGCCCTTTTCCAACACTTTATTGCAGTGAGAAGGGAGGGGAGAAAGAGATGTCACACGGGAATTACATGTTTTGCCTGTGGCAGAGAATCAGACTCAGTTATTTGCTTGATAAACACTGAGACTTCATTTCTGTAATGTAACAGGCAGCTCCTAGGAAAGCAGTTGTTACAGCTGGGAGGAATAGTGCTCCTCTGAGTTTGGACATCTTTTGTCCTGGGCATCAAAAGCATCAGGCAAATAACAGGAGCATAAATGCATAACAGCTTAGGCTTAGACACAAGTATCTCTTGCTTTGGGAATGAACTGTCTCCAACCTAGAGAGATCAGCTGACTCCTCACTAAGAGCTTGCACTGACAGTAATGCTCTTCAGAGGACAGTGATTTTTTAAAATTCTACAGTATATTGTGGGTAAAACAACAACCTCCTCCCTGAGATGAAAAAAAAACCACCTTGGTAGATAAATAATCTGGCAGCATGGCTTGTCTGTCTGAAATGCTTCTGCTGACATGGGGAGGTCGATGTGGGTTCACACCCTGGGCTGCGGCAGCCATCACCCTCAAAGTCTGGCGAGCAGATGTAACTTTTGCTGAATGCGAATGAGACTGCTCCTTTATCAGTTTATTGGGACACAACACATGGTGAGAGGGCTGGGGGCAGGGGCAGGGCATTGCACATCCCACCTCCCTTTAACCTCCCCTTCTTGCTTCAGTAAATCTGGATCTGGCCACAGTACCAGCACTGCCACGGCAGATCAATGCCTCTGCTGGGGACAGAGTCTGCAGATGTTTCATTAGTATAGCCACCATCACACCCATATCATGATGGGTTTTCTTATGTCTGCAAGAAAGATTATATTAAAACGAGTGTAAGTGAAATCAAACCTCAAGCCTAACTAACCAAAGCATATATTGTTATGAAGCCCACGTGAAATCAGATGAGAACAACTTACTTCAGTTCAGCTTAAACCAATCCAAATCAAATAAGTCTGGTTCAAATGAACGGTCACAATGATTTTGCACTAGCTTAACTAAGTGGTTCAGAAGAAACTGACAGTTAAATCAGTGCAAGACGTCAGGTAGACATGAGAATATTATAACCACATACATGTAAGGAACAGAAGTAAATATTTTAACTAGATAACGTGGACTGTGAGATAGGCTATATTACAAAATATGGCAATTATTAGAGTGGAAGAGAAACATTTGATTGAAAATGGTATTTTAATTTAAAAAATCATGTAGCTTTCTGAAGAGGAGTTTGTTTGATTCAAAACTTGCTTGTTTTTTCTTCAGGAACATTTCTTAGTCTAATGAAAATATACTTTCTCCCTACAACCCACAGTTTGCTTAAATTCTTAAGACTATCATGTTTATAACAACTACAACATAGCACACAAGAATATAAAAACATATGTGGAATAATAGTATAGGAGTTAGCATTTACCTGGACAAGCTAATGAAATTAAACTGAACCATAGATAGATAATTATGACCTTAAATGACCTGAAAGACATCTACAAAATACTATCATTCTCGTATTACATCTCAAAGTGCTCTCTGAAACTAGCTGTAGGAAGACTCGAGCCCCTTTCTCCCCTTGTAGGTACCACTCCATGGGCTGTTTTCTCATCAGCTTTTCCACCTGATGACCTCTTTTCCATCCTCCTCCAGAATCAGGAAAGCTTTTCAGAAGGTCTCAATATCTTGAAGAAGGTGGGAAACCCATGGGGTCTTCTCACAGGAAAATAAGCTTCTAGCATTTAATTTGGAAAGGTCATGCTGAACCTTTTGCTTTCAGAAAATATTTTAAAAGTGGTTAAGTCCTGCTATTAAAAAATGTTGTTAAGCACTGGTGATCTGCCTTATGCATATTCTAATGCGGGTAAGACAATTTACCCTTCCTCTTGGTGTACCAGATTTTTATTCCCCTGAAAGATGAAGGCATTAAAAAAAGTCTTCTCCCCTGACCCTGCCCCAGTCTCTAATAGTGTTTCAGACAATCTCTGTTCATCTTTTCCGAAGACAATCAGTTTGGGGAGGTTTTGTGAACTACAGGTGATTGTACTGATAAGACATAAGCTTAGCATTCCTGGCTTCACAAGATGGTCACACTTTGCACACAATGCTGGATTTATCTCATGTAATTCCTATTTCAGGTGTTTTCAAACATCAGCCCTGCTTTGGTTAAGCTACTGACACACACAAAGCTTTTTTGCACTTTTGGACCATAGCATCACATTCCTCAGTGGAGAAGATGCCAGATTAGAAAGTCCATTTTAAAAAAACACTTTATATTATTTAACTATTAGAAGCGAATGAATGTGATAGTTTAATTGCTATTTCATAATACTCTGTATATACTCTTTTGATTTTGCCTAGGTTGTGTAAACAGAGATCAGGTTAATTTTTGTCTGTAGAGGAACTTTTTGCAGTCACTGCCAGTTCTGTCTCCTTTGCCTCGACACTGTATTTCAGTGTGAGCATTTGCAAGTGCACCAAAGGTTGTTAAAACCTAAACAAATGGAATTTAAAAACAAACAAGCAAACAAACAAAAACACCAACACAAAGCCAAATAAAGAAATAAATTTCCTTTTTTTATTTTTCCCACCCCCACACCCAAATCTCATACTGACACTACTTTTTATGTGGCACTTCTTTGTTATGTTTGATTACACAAGACAGTAAGATGAGTAAGAAAGCTCTCAGAAACTAATTGTCACTCAAGGAAAATTATGCAGAACAATATTTATTCTGTGCATTCAGAGTTTAATATTTCACTTTGGCTTCTGTAGCAATTGGATCAGAGCCTATGAAAGGTTGTTTCTCTGAAAAAATGGGTGGCATTATAAAATCATAGCTCTTCCAGACACTAAACTAATCCTTGCATTGAAGACTAACTGCAGCTGTAGTAACCCCACATTATCTCATGTCTCTGCTGTCTCCAGAGATCTCATCCCACTGAATTGGAAATGTTTTCAATACATAAATTGATGTTGTTGTCAATGGCTAGAGACAATAAATATAATGAGCCCAACAATTTAAAGGATTAAGACTACTTTTGCAGAGACCCTACTGAATAATGCCTTTTACTCATGTTACATATTTGTAGCAGAGTATTATAATTTGCTGGAATTCTTCTTGGCTGCACATTTTTATCTAATGGAATGTTTCAAAATATTTCCTCTCTGGATAGATACCATGGGACATTACAAGGAGACACTACATTGTAACTAAGAATACCCCACAAAAACCAGGGTACTCAACTGTTTAGTCTCTCTCTGTTTTACTTGCATCTTGCATTGGTTTTCAATAACCAACAACCAAATCAGTCATCTGCTCCGTGTGCTCAAGCACCGAGCTGTGGGTTCTCCTGAGGAGTTGCTGGAGGGAGAACTGGTGGAAACTGAGTAAATATTTACTGACTTTGCCCTGCTTTCCATCTTGTATAACCCAGTGGCTAAAGAAGGGATTTGAAAATAAACATTTATATTAACCTATCCATTAGCTTCTCTTACCTAAGCAACTTCACTCACTATATTTTAGTTGTCAAACACAAGAGCAAGGACATGCCTAATAGTCAGGTTCTTGGAGAATTTGCTTTCAAATAGAAAATTTTTAAATTGAAAGAAGCTTTATTCTTTCCAAAAACTTATAAAACATATTAGTTTGTGATCAAGGGTAGACAAATGCCTCTCACACAGGAAACCTTGCAAGGGAAACATTGTAGAACAATGTTTGGACCCAGAATATGATGACACTGCTGCAAGTAAAACCAGCAAAGAGAACATCATTTTCACTTTGCAATTTGACAAGACCTTGTGTACCACGTTAGCAACACAATGTTCTCTCAGTTTGGATAAGAAAATCATGTATGATTCACAAAGAAACATTTTGAGCATAGTTGTGCTCTTCAGTCTCCTTATTTATGTATCTGTCAACTCTTCCACTGTAAACATGACACTGAGGATGAAACACTGCTGCAGAACAAAACATCACCAATATGCATCATAGGCAGGACTTTCTATTTTTTCTAAAACTGTTCTAATCAATTCTTTTTCTTTCCTTTTTTTTTTTTTTCAGATTGTGGCAGGGGGGAAATAACAATTTCAGATACTCAAAAACATCTCAATGACTATGCTATAATCAACTGCTATGATCCAAGTTAATTTAAGGTATATTTAATAATGGGCTGCTTCATGACATGGACCAACACCTTTTGTAAAAAGCATCTGGAATGAGGCTGAGGCTCAGATTAGTCTTCAAGTATGTGCTTGAGAAAGGTGCTCATGAAGTATACATGGGTGTTGGAGGACAGGATACATTTTGAGAGACTGGGATTAAGTGTAACAGTATCTCTGGAATATCCTAATTAAGAGCAGTTGCTGGTAGTCAATGGGTGAGAAACCTAAGTTAGAGTCCCCTTCCATGAGCATTTTCCCTTGCGGCAAATCCAATGAAACCACCCTGACCATGTCTCTCTCATGGATGTCATTCCACTCCCATGCTCCCGTCCACCACCCCATCAGTACTATTTGAACAGGGGAGCTACATGTTTTTTCCCTAATGCAGATGATCTCAGGGATGCACTTTGCATCACATCCCCACCAACTGAGGAGGAGCAGCAAATCAAGATGTGGAGAGCAGGCAGAAAAGGTTGAGTAAGAGCGGATGTTATGCTCCAGAGTGTTGCATCTGGAGTAACTTTGAAGTATAGTCTGAGAATGACGGCGATCTTTCTTCTCCCTTTCTCTAAAGCTCTTAGGCTCCAGGGTAGACCCCTGGCCTCCTGCAGAAATGGATAGGGTGCTGCACAGTCACCATAGGGTATAGGTGAATTATTTTAGGAAGCTGAAATGTTTCAGTCACTGGAGGTCTTTAAGGAGAGGACAGATGAGCAGCTCAATCAAGAATAGCTCAGTTACAGTTGGTCCTATCCTTGGACCGGAGAGGCAAAATGGATGATTTTATATGATTTTTTTCCCCACTGCCATGGTTTAAGCAAGACTATGGTTCAACTGGGGCTATAAATCACATCCTCATCAACTAACACTGTATAGAGTTAACTATCATATGCATCTCTCAGTCAGTGGTTTGCATTTACTCTTTCATGAAGTAGTATTCTACAAGTACAAAGTTATTGGATAACTAAATTTCTCTTACATTATATATATATTAAAAAAAACCCCAGTTATTTTAAAAGCTAGGGCACTACTTTCCCCCCATAAAATTTCCCAGAGCTAAAAAAACAAACAAAAAGGCACAGCTGAGTGCAGCACAGCAGGCAAATGCTCCCAGCCCTCACAAGGACAAGAGAAATACAGTCAATATTGAAAGTGACACCAATGCTGTACTTAATTCTGTGCTGGAGAAAAGGAGCACAAAGGAGGGGAATCCTTTGCCCAGCACCACCCTACCAACACAGAATTTCTGCCTCTGCACCAGCATCCACTCAAGGAAAAAATATTCTTAGAGCCGATGGTCAGGAAGCCCACAGCAGCTATGTAAAGGTAATTAACTTCTGCAGCAGTTCTGACCCTCAGAAGGGAAAAGACCTCCTGCCTGTGCCTTTCGAGGAATCTGCAGAGACATGGCTTTGGGTAGCCTTACATTGCCTCTTGGACTGGTGTACACACCCCCTTTGCTTGAAAGGCGTCAGATAATCATGTGATAGACCTCTAGGGACAGAGAAGCAATCTCACTTTCTGATGCTTCAGTGTGGATGTCTAGACTGAAAAATAAAATTGCTAATCAGCTAGCTTACACCCACATCCCACACTACTTTTGTATATTACTACATGCTTTGGGGTTAATGGACAATGGATTTGAAATTAACATGCAAATTACTTTAATCAGATTTAGTGCTCACTGATATAGAGATTAAAGTGACAAAATCATAACATTAGATGGAGAGTGGTTAAAATCTGAGAAGACATTAGCACTCCTTCTATTGCCAGGTTTCTTTCCTGGCACCACAAAAACACAGTGTGGGGTACCTTCCCCACTACTAGTAGCCTTCCAGTATCTGAAAGGTGCCTACAGAAAGGCTGTGGAGGGACTATTTACAAGGTCTTGTAATGACAGGATGAAGGGCAATGGATTTAAACTGGGAGAGGGGAGATTTAGACTGGATGTTGGGTAGAAGTTCTTTACAGTGAGGGTGGTGAGGCACTGGAGCAGGTTGCCCAGGGACGTTGTGGATGCTCCCTCCCTGGAGGTGTTCAAGGTCAGGCTGGACGAGGCCTTGAGTGACCTGTACTAGTGGGAGGTGTCCCTGCCTATGGCAGGGGGTTGGAACTAGATGATCCTTGAGGTCCCTTCCAACCTTACTATTCTATGATTCTATGATTTCTTAGTTTTGGAAATCAGATTTAAAATACGCAGTAAGGGAGATAAAAAACGGAAGCAACACTTTACTCCTCAAGAAACCTCTCAGCCACTACATAACAGAGCTTAACAAAAAACATAACCTATGAAATAAAAGCAATTTCATAAGCATTTATCATGAAATCTTTTCCCCTATAACAATGCAGTATTGAAAAGTATCAGTGTCACATCACTAAGTCAAAGAGACTTTAGTCTGATCCAGAAGGACAGCACTTCTGTCTTGTCACTTCTGACCTTCAATTCACAAGATGACAGATAGGTTGGCCCTAACCTATAATTTTCATCACACCAGTTGATGCCTATGTACAGGTCTATGGGTGGGCACACAGTTGCACAGAAGCTCGCATTTACAGGGCTCAGTCCATGCAGCCCAGTATGGGGTCCCAGCTTGACATTTGAAAATATACAAGAAGAAGGCCCCTATGCAAAGCATAACCTGTCATCTCCAACTTTATGGCGTGCCTAGCACTTCAGACTTGGAGAAAGAAGTTAAATGCTTTAAAAAGGCAGCCTTTCTCTAAAACTAAATAACCCACTTCAATATAGGTCAAATAGCTTTAACACTGAGAAAAGACCACTGATGATTAAAGACCATGTTAGGTTTCAGGCCTCCAACTAGAAAGACAACTGAGACCTGTGCTGGTGCCACAGGAGGGGGACCTTCTCAGGCTCCTGGAGCTGTGAGCACCTTGGCAGCCAGGCAAGCATGGGCAGCTCAGTCTGCCTGGAAAATGAGCAGCAGGAGACCTTCTGGCCCTTCAGTGGGCTTGCATGCTGCATGCGTGCCTGCTTGTGAAGAGCTGCTGCTGAGAAACACCTGCCAGGCACAGACCACATCTCCAATGTAAGATATGAATGCCCTGGGAATGCTCCTGTTTCACAACCAGCTTTTCTGGGAGCAGATTAAGGTGAGTACTGACTACTTTTGAGAGGAAACTTTGGTAAATTCCACTTGCATTTTGTCACAATGTAGTGCCCATGTTAACTGCTCATACCCTTAATGCAGAAGTTTGCAGGTTGCAAGATACAGTGCCCAAAGAAATGCCTGCATTATGTTACTTAAACAAGGACAGATCTGAAATTCAGGACAGTTATGCACAACAACTGGTTTTAACTGTGCTGGAAAGATTTTTTTTAATGCCACCATCCTAGGATGAGTCTCAAAAACCTGTACTGCCAAATGCAGAGGGGATTTAAAACTTCTAGTTCAAGTATAAATAAGCTACAGGGTAGCATCTGTGCTGGTAAGCTTTCCTCAGAGATATGCTGCCATGTCTGGAGCATGCAGCACTTCTCTGAAGACGAGATACTGCTCTGAGACATCTCCGGTCCCCAAGTCACTCCCTTCTTTGCAGCCACAGATGGAAATTATTTACAAACCATTCAAACACCAGAGCCCTCCTCTACCTCCCAGACTGGCCTTTTACCAGCCAGCACCTGCTCCCCCATAGGGCCAGAGAAACATAGCTGATGCTCCTCTCCATAGCTTGGCAGAAATGCATCTGCCTTTGAGTCTGAATCTATGTGTTTTGAGAGACCTTGACTCCTTCTAGGATAAACACACTGCACTCTGACTGTTTCTGATGGTCCTTGGAAGGATGTCTTGAAGTTGTTAACTGCATTTTTAGAAGACCTATCATCTATAACAGCATGAGTATCTTCAGCTTGTCTAATCTTGTAGCCAGTCAGGCCAGACTGATCATCTAGTTCCAACCCCCTGCCGTAGGCAGGGACACCTCCCACTAGTACAGGTCACTCAAGGCCTCATCCAACCTGGCCTTGAACACCCCCAGGGAGGGAGCAGCCACAACCTCCCTGGCCAACCTGTTTCAGTGCCTCACCACCCTCACTGTAAAGAACTTCCTCCTAACATCCAGTCTAAATCTTCCCTCTGCCACTTTAAACCCATAAGTCCTTAACCATCATTCCCATGCCCCTGCTCTCTGCCAGTCCTGACTCCTTTGCTTCTTTTTAGCTTCCTCCTCTTAATTTCCTCTTCCTTCCCCATTTGTTGGATGCATAAAGATTGATCTCCAGCTGAGTGAGGCATCCCACCCAGGGAATGTAAACCAGGAACATTACTTTTTAATTATCCTGAGTAGCTGCTCTCACTGTTGTGGACTGTCACTCTGGCAGAGAAAAAAGGGGTGCAAGTTCAGTATGTGACATGCGATGTGACATAAAGGAAATGANGCCTGCCTCTCTGTTTTTCCTGCTGCCTAGTTTCCATGCAGCTGTTGAATATCTAAGAAAAATATATCTCCCACTGAGTAAGTTTCCTACAAACGTGAACTGAACTCCAGGCAAAAGGAAATGTGAGTTCTGAGGTCAGTCCTGACAAGGCAAGCCCTCACTTGGCTGTACATAATTCCGCTGTTGTGTTTTAAGGCTGATTTAGGGAAAAAACAAACAACCAAAAAAAAAAAAAAATACTGATGATCATAAGATGATCATATGATCTTTCAAATCTTACTATGTTTTTCTGGTACTTTCAATGATGCTTTTTCAGTCTGCTGCTCAAACAGAGAGAGGGAGGATGCAGGATTATGGAGAGAAGATGACCTGCTGATGCAGACTGGAGTTGATACTAGGAGGCCCCCATGCAGTCCACATTGCTGGTTAGAGAAGACTGAAGTTTTCTTTCTGCTTAAAAATGATGGACTTACACTCCCCTGTTCACTGGGGAGTAGTATTTCTGTCAGATATGAAGGCGGCTTCTAATTTGCTCTGACCTTGGCAAGAAATTCAAGTCCAAATGTAGTAACATCGAAGCTGACAGGTCAGCTTGAAGAATTTGAAGTGGGAGATGTTTCCCTGACTTCTTTCTTTTTGTCTTTCTCTCCTTCTTGAACTTGAAATCTTATCAAGGATCACTTCAAGCGCAGTGGCAGCCTGGCGGCCCATNCCTTAACCATCATTCCCATGCCCCTGCTCTCTGCCAGTCCTGACTCCTTTGCTTCTTTTTAGCTTCCTCCTCTTAATTTCCTCTTCCTTCCCCATTTGTTGGATGCATAAAGATTGATCTCCAGCTGAGTGAGGCATCCCACCCAGGGAATGTAAACCAGGAACATTACTTTTTAATTATCCTGAGTAGCTGCTCTCACTGTTGTGGACTGTCACTCTGGCAGAGAAAAAAGGGGTGCAAGTTCAGTATGTGACATGCGATGTGACATAAAGGAAATGATCAAATGGAAAACTCCGACTACCATTGAGATGGCCTGGTACAGTCTCCTGTGCTAACAAGTACTGTCTCCCTCCTTTTCTGGAAATGTACATCTTCCCCAAACATCTTTCTCAGCAAATCCTCTCATTTTGCCAACCTGCTCTAAAATACTTTAAATAAAATTGTCTCTCCGTTGCTTTCACATTGTGTTTCCTCAGCACTGTGTTACTTAAATCTGTACTAGAAAAAAACCTCTCACTGTTTTGCATTCTGTCATCCAATTACTAATCCTGGTGGAGCTAGACATTTTTGCAAACATGGCTGGACTATGGATGTTGTGCTTCATGCAGGCTTATTTATGACCTCTGTTGTGCCACTCATCCCATATGCCTCAATATCATCCCATCAGGATTTTCAGACTTTCATTTCTTACATTTCATTTGAGAAAACAGGAATTTGAAAAACACAAGAGGGAAATACATTATTATTATTATTATTATTATTATTATTATTATTATTATTATTATCCTTTGCCTGCCTCTCTGTTTTTCCTGCTGCCTAGTTTCCATGCAGCTGTTGAATATCTAAGAAAAATATATCTCCCACTGAGTAAGTTTCCTACAAACGTGAACTGAACTCCAGGCAAAAGGAAATGTGAGTTCTGAGGTCAGTCCTGACAAGGCAAGCCCTCACTTGGCTGTACATAATTCCGCTGTTGTGTTTTAAGGCTGATTTAGGGAAAAAACAAACAACCAAAAAAAAAAAAAAATACTGATGATCATAAGATGATCATATGATCTTTCAAATCTTACTATGTTTTTCTGGTACTTTCAATGATGCTTTTTCAGTCTGCTGCTCAAACAGAGAGAGGGAGGATGCAGGATTATGGAGAGAAGATGACCTGCTGATGCAGACTGGAGTTGATACTAGGAGGCCCCCATGCAGTCCACATTGCTGGTTAGAGAAGACTGAAGTTTTCTTTCTGCTTAAAAATGATGGACTTACACTCCCCTGTTCACTGGGGAGTAGTATTTCTGTCAGATATGAAGGCGGCTTCTAATTTGCTCTGACCTTGGCAAGAAATTCAAGTCCAAATGTAGTAACATCGAAGCTGACAGGTCAGCTTGAAGAATTTGAAGTGGGAGATGTTTCCCTGACTTCTTTCTTTTTGTCTTTCTCTCCTTCTTGAACTTGAAATCTTATCAAGGATCACTTCAAGCGCAGTGGCAGCCTGGCGGCCCATAGAAGTGACACCAGCTGTGTCATTGTCCTTGCTGTTACAGCGGAGGTGAACTTACCGGACTGACCATCTATGTGCTGCTATTCTCATAAATTCTTAAAGGTGGAGAGACAAAAGTATTTTACCTTTTTGTGTGTCAAAATTGCAGAAGCTGATCTAAATGTTACATCCGTATGAGATGTTTTACAGAAAAACTCCTGTCTTCACTCCAGATGCTCTGTAGTTTCTGTTTCCCAAGACTAATTCATAGACACACATGAAGGCTGTAGATGTCCCCACTACTGAAGGCTGACACCTGTCAGGTGTGTTAGCACCCTCTTCTACAAAGACTAAGACAAAACCTGGACCATAGAAATGATCTATGCATGCTCTACTTCTCACTTTCTTCCCATATCAGTAATCTCTTTTATGTGCCTTGACAATAAAGGAGCTAAAAATCCTTTGAGCTTAAGTCCCAGTTCAAGAATTACTTAGAAGTCTGAAAGATGATGGTTATCTTTCTGGCTATCGCCCTCCTGGTTATTTTTCTGGAAGTGGGCTTAGTCTTTATCATGCTGGCAGAAGGTTAAAAGCTTCTGATTAAAAGTTTGGATGTTGTTTTGTATTTTGTTAGTAAAGCAACCAGCCTAAAACGCCTACTGATGGCTTGTGACAAAAATCATAAATTATAAATGACTAAGGCATATTTATTGTTTGTATCACTGCAGAAACAGACAGGTTAAGTCATAGACAGACCCCCATATACTTGGCATTATATCAGGCAGAACAAAAAGCACTTTCCTTGCATCAGACTATTTACAATCTCATTACAAAGCAACGGAAACGGTAGATCTCACGGCTTCCCCCAATTCAGTGGCCACATACACCAGTCCAGGAAAAGGAGGAGGCGTCGCCCACTCAGGGACCACCCGATGGCGTGGGGGCATGGGGCATGGGGGCTCACCAGTGAAACCCAGACGCTGATGGGGACACAGGACCTCTCTGCTCCTGGAGACCCCTGCCAGCCTGGGGCTGATGGAAACCATGCAGGCAGAGGGTAAGGGCAAAGGGGTGACTCTCAGGGCTGAAACCCAGCATTTCTGCAATAGATACAGATGGGCTGGTGAAGGAATAGAGGAAAATAAAGAAATAACGTTGCTGAGTAATCAGTAATTGTAGGTCACCCACATCACTACTTAACTGCTGTCTCATTTTCTGTAGATGACATGTCAAAGGCATGATTTAACGAAGGTTTTGAAGGACATTGCCTCTAGGCATCAGGAGCAGCATAAGGCAAAGCACAGAGGCTCCTGTCTGAAAATCTCAAAAGCAAATGAAGGAGTTGGATAGCTGTGACCATCATCAGTACTGAAAGACAGGTTATAAATATGGTGAGGTTAGATAAGGAAGCCAAAGACAAATAAATCATTCTTGATGGAGAGCCAGAGGAATGTTGTGAAGAGACAGGTTAAGGTAACAGACTAGAGAATTACCCTTGCAGTATCATCCTGGGTGGGCACTAGCAGAGCAGGACAATGCTTGCTGAGGCCGGAGGAACAACATGACAGTACTAAGACACAATCCTTGTGGCTTCTGTATTTTCTTTAAAATTTGTTAACATTAGTAAGATCTCCTCTCAGTCTTCTCCAGAGAAACAGCGTTCTCCATCCCAAGCTGAAAAGATATCTTCCTGAAGACAGAAGAGCCTGACTCAACTGCTACTGGGACAATGGGCTAGTGGCATTATAAGGACCTTCCGTGTCTTTTTATCTCTCCTTTGGGCATTCTTTCCTTGAGGAGGAATTTCCTTAGAGCAGTGGCTGAAAGGCTTTTAGGATGATATGCATTTATCTGTGCAGCAGATAAAGCACTGCAGCAGAGGTCGTATTCTTCCATCTTTGCCAGTATCTGTAAGCTTGCATGTAAGCTACTGTCCACTGATGATCTACTGTCCTTGCACCTGCACACCACGTTATTTATTCTCCTATTACACTGCATGGCTACCAAACTAATAACATGAAACTAAGCTACAGTCTGGGTATAGCTTTCCCCACCTCAGTGGAACAGCAGAAAATAGCATTATAGAGCAATGATAGAACAGAGTCCTTTGAGTTTCTTCCTTCTCAGAAAAGGCATATAGCATATTTCTGGTTTGGTTTTTTTTTTTTTTCTCCTCTATATTTTTTTTCTTTCCCTATTGAAGAAAACATTTTCTGCCACAGGATTTTTTCATCTTGAACACCAAAATATTGCTTCCTGGAAAGACCAGTATTTTGATATGGACAGATCAGAGACTGTCCAGCAACCACAGTTCTTACAGGGCTGAGACAGTGTCACCTGGGCAGTGACCAGGCCATACTGTGCATCTCTACAACCAAGCTCCTAATGGAATGGACCTTTACCATCATTTGCCTTGTCCTATGCCCCTCTGAAGAACTGCCCAGGGGGCTTAATATATTTGTCCAACCCTGCCCCTGCAAAGAGATGGCTAAGTGAGAAACTGATGAGGAAAGAAACTATACTACATGCTGGATTTGCCACTCCTGAAATGTCTCTGAGATGTCCAACACTGATCTCTGTGTCCTGCAGTAATGTGCAGCTATGCAATGGATGGCATGCTTGTTATTCAAATATATGGCTTTTAGAGAAATAATTGTCAAGTTTGACTAAGTCAATTTCTGGTGCTATAATGTTACTTTTTAAATTGCACAGATGTTTGTCTTGGTCCATGAATAGGTCTTTTCTAATCCAGATCACCTCTGTGATGTGAATGTATTAGATTTTAAGGTTTTGTTTTGTTTTTCTGGGTTACGTTAGCTCCTGGTAAGTAAAGAAAGGGTTTCAGCTAAACTTGTAAAATGTATTCCTTTGTCACTGTTTCTTCCTATAACCCTATCAATGCTGCTTGCAAGCTAACTATTTTTACATGGCTATTTTTGTAATTTTCTTCCTTTTACACGCATCAGTATTTTGTTAGGCTGATACATATTGGCTCCTTAGGCATGCACATTTATTTCTAACAGCATTCTGTGATTTCCTATCACTCCTGGACAAAGGAAAGGGAAAAAAAAAAAAAAAAGCTGAAGGTAACTGGTAAATACAGCTGAAGTGAAGTCAGAACATTATATTCTCTATCTAGACCTAAGGTATGTTCTTGAGAGCTTCCCATTTCAAGAACACTTATATGATATGTTTTCACTCAGTTTTTATGCCAAAAATATCCCAGTGCAGCTTCACTGATGATAAAAGCACCAGGAGCATTCATGTAAACAGGGCTACAGGCAGCTGCCAGTGCTTCCAGTTGCTGTCTTGCACAAACATGTGAATAGCTGGCCTGGATCAGATATGGGGATCCCTCATCATGCAGGCTGGGCAGGCAGCTCTGTTCCCCATCAGGGATGCCGGGGATCATCCCTATCATGCCCACCTTGCTGCCAGTTCCTTGGCTTCCCCAGTGATCCTCAGGTGCAGCTGGAGCAGGTGGCAGCAGCAAAGCTTGTATTCATTTGCAGGGACCAACAGAATCAAGGCTGTGAGGAGTGGATGGGGAATATCATGAATGGGACAGAAGACAACAGGAAAAAGTTCACCAGCACAGGACAAGACATGGAGTTGATCATTTACAATGTTACTCTTTATTTAGCAAAGCCACCCTTATTTGAAGACATTTATAGAAAGCCCCTCTGCCATTCCACTAACACACTGGTGAAGTTCGTGCACTTCTTTTAGTCCCCAGAGGTATAATTCTTATAAGACTTTTGGTCTTCTGAGCGTGGAAAACCCCTCCTGTTATTTCATTAAGTAGCTGAGCAATACATGAAATACAGAATCATAGAATCATAGACTCAACCAGGTTGGAAGAGACCTCCAAGATCACCCAGTCCAACCTATCACCCATTCCTACCCAATCAATTAGACCATGGCACTAGGTGCCTCATCCAGTCTTTTCTTGAACACCTCCAGGGACGGCAACTCCACCACCTCTCTGGGCAGCCCNTTCTTTACAAATGCATCAGAACCAGCGATATCAACTATAAACACTTTTGGAAAAGCCACAGTTTTAAAAAGTAAGCAAATTAAGTCTTGTCCACAGACTCTGCATTTTAAATCTCATTTTGAAATTTATTCACATTTCAAACAATTCATATGCTAGCTGCAACACTAAAAGATTGTCCTGCTATTCAGAAGGTCTATGTCTGGACATCTTAGTAAGAGTTTCAGAGGAAATAGCTCCAGATAACAAGCCAATAGAGTTTTAATTATTATCTTTTTGGCTTTCTTGGTTTCATCCTAGAAAGTGTGCATTCATGCTCCTGTCAATAGTTTGAATGCTCTTGCCTCGGTGCCAGCACTTAGTAAGATAGGAAGAGGATCATCTGAAGCATATGTGACTCCACTTCACTGGAAAAGCTGTCAAGAGAAACAGATTCTATGCCTGAAAAACACTTCAATATAGCAAGAGACAGTTACAGCTTTCAGGTCTGGACAATAACCACTCTAGCACACAGGCAGAAGATAGAGGAACACAGGCTGATACATGCCAGAGTCAGATCTGCCATTCATTGTGGGGTGCAGAGCAAAGTGAAAGGCTGAAAGTGAACCCACCAGACTCTGGGCAAGAGCAGATATTGGATATCTCACTTAAAGTCCCTATGCTCTATTTACTCCAGGAAAGTAAACATAAATAAACAAATAAATAAATAAATAATGAAAGAAGAGAGAATCTATGCCCATACTAGGGATCAAACAGGGATGGGACACTTGGCCTGTGCCAAGCACAGGTTTGGAGCAGGAAGAAGTTTGGTGTGGGCACACAAGCCATGCTGTGCTGCTCAGCCTTAAAATCGGAAACCAGTCCCCAGACATTTTATTTCACTATATAGACATAGCCAAAGAGTTCCAGCAGAAAGAAGTAAATTTACATTCAGAAAATGACTAGTGGATGAGTGTTGAGAGGGTTTCACTCGCTCAGCTGCAGTGTGTGCTGCTGTGCTCTGAGACCACCAGGCATGAAGCAGATGGTTCCAGGAGTGAGCAAAAGGACTACAGAGCAAATTTAGATGGGGGAAGGAAGGCTGTGTTCTAGCTGCTTGCAAAGAGAGCATTTTGTGGTCAATAAGCAGTGAAAAGAGAAATTACATCACAGACCTTGAATTATGTTACATTTCCTTTCTTGAGAAACTCCTTGGCAAAGCTCTAATCTCCCCTTGTGCCACACGTGCCATTCCTGGCTGCTTCATCTGCTAGTGAGCCCCATGGCTGGCCTTCTCCTTACCAAACCCCAGCAGACCTCTATGTCTGCATCCGGAGTCCATGGCTAAAGAGGAATCAAAGATGGCCCTGCAGCAGCCATGCTGGTCTCATCAGTCAGCAGTTCCCAGAATGGAGCTGCTCGAAGCATGGAGAAAGGCAGATTCAATGAGGCACAGAGGTGGTGCTGGCTCTTCTGCCACCAAACACATTGGCATTAGAGGATGACAGAAAAGGCTGCGAAACGGCACCACGCTCCTCTGCTGGCGGTGCTGGCTGATAGTTGATTCAGGCACATAAGGTAGCTATGGGGAAGTTCGTCTACAGAGACTGGACAATGCTGAAGGCTTAGACCTGAAAGCTCTTTACCCCGGAGCTGTGAGGCACCTCAAGGAATCTCTATCTCTGGCCTCAAAGACTGTCTGGAGGCCAGTGCCTATTAGATACTGCTCTTGCAGGGAGGACCCGAGTACGCCGCCTTTCGGTGTGCTGCTCCAGCCTGGCAAATCCTAGGGTTAACTACCTATGGTGGATTTCATTTCCACCTTCCCAAACCAGGTGGCCACACAACTGATTTTCACTCCCCTCTTACTTTTGCAGCTATCCTGTAAAACAAATGCTAACTTCCCGGAGATGAGGAAGAAATAATGAAATATTAAGAAAACTGTTGGGCACGTAAGTGACTTTAGGAGAACATGCTCCTGCTCTGATGCACACACACACACACATATAGGAAAAAAAGCTGATCTAAAAATGAGCAAGAGTAAGTAGAAAGGGGAAAACGTTGGTTCCACCTGTGTGATCCACAACAGCAGATTTATTCTGGAAAACGACAACTCTGGTAGGTTCTTGTATTAGCTAAGGGGAGTTGCTGCAGGGGATTTTTCAGTCCTTGACTTGATAGGTTTTGTTTTAGGGGAAAAAGTGACCAGTGGGCGGAGATAAGGCAATTTGTAGAGTAGATTTTTAAGAGAATGCTGTTAGAGAATCAACCGGTGTTCTGGTGGGCGAGGAGTATTCTAAAGGAAATTTATATGGTTCTATACTATGCACTATGAACTCTTCAGATAATACCTGGTTCAGCCATGAACTCCACTGGGGATGGATAGATTTACAGGTTTACGAAAAAAAAATTGCAGTGAAGAACAATGAATCGATCAGTTTGCTACTCATTTCACACAGTGACTGGTTTAGTATATGTGCTGTTTCCTTGCTAATACTTTTGGAAAATACTGGGTAAGCGCATGCCTATGTATACATTTGCTCTGCTTTTGTGGCATGGGAAAAGGAACATTGTGTGCTCTGGGCTAGGAGAGAAACCACCGGGTTCTTTGCTTTGCTTATTTATGCCGTGTAAAAGGCGTGAATGGAAGGGAACCTGTCTCGCGTGATGGGAGGAAAAAAAAAAAAAAAAAAAAGGCAGGTTTGGGGTTTTTATTTTTTTTTCCCCCTCCGAAGTTGCGTGAGACGTAGAACCCTACTTTTCTGCATCAACTGAAAACTGGAAGTTCTTGTCGCTGACAGGCCCAGCATGGCTGAGATCTGCAAGCGCAGAGCGCTGAAAGCTTGGGGGGCCGAACCCTTGACTCAGGAGCCTGCAGAAGCCGCAGCGGAGGGCGCAGGGCAGCGCGGCTGGGCGGGGGCCGGAGCCCCCAAGTGTGCTTGCGGACAGCGGCTCGTCCCGGCCCCAGTCCTGGCGAAGGCGAGGAAGGGTCTGAAATGCTGAGTCAGCGCCGCGGTGCCGCGGAGCCAGGGACCGGGCCGCGCCCCCACCCCGGCGGTGCCCGGGAAGGGAGGGGAGCGGCCCCGGCCGGCGGCGGGCAGGGCGCTGCCCCCCTTGGCCGCTCCTTATCAGCCCGATTTGATGCTGCAAGGCGTGTCCGGGGCTCTGCTCATGTGATGGAGCAAGAGGCAGACGGGCGGGGGGACCAAGGGAGGAGGTGATTTTCCTCGCTGGTTCTCGCTCTCTCCATTTTTTTTTTATTTTTTTTTTTTTTTTCCCTCTTCTTCCTTCTTCTCTCCTCTCGCTCCCTAAAGGAGTTTGCGGAGAGCCGGATTCCTTCATTCCCGGCTGTGCTGCCGCCGTCCTCTGCCCTCCGCCAGCTCCAGCCCGCGGCTCTGCACGGCCGCGGGGCAGCGCCATGGGCGCCGGCAGTTCCACCGAGCCGCCCGCCCCTCAGGACGGAGCTGGGACCGCCGCCGAACCCCCCGGCACCCCTCCTGAGCCGCTGCCGGCAGAAGAAGAGACGCGGGCACCCCAAGTGCCAGAAGAGCCCGCCAAGGTAAGGCAGGGGCGGCGGGGAGCTAGTGGGGGCAGGACGGACGCTGGGCGGTGGCTCCCGCCGCACCCCCAAGCCCGGGGAAACTTTCCCGCCGCGGCGGTGGGCACCTGCCGCGGCTGGCGGGCACCCCCAAGACCAAGTGTGGAGCCGGGGCAAAGCGGCGGCCGCTGTGGTGCTGGGACTGCGCCATGAGCAGCGCCGCAGTCATAAAACTCCCGCCTGAGGCGGCAGCGGGGGCGGGGGGCGAGGGCGGCCCTAGGGGCGCCGCCGCTTTTGTGTGCGGCCGCGTGTCGGGGGGAGAAGGGCCGCACCCACCCGCGGCGGGGTCTGCGCCAAGAAATCTCCTGACTGCGGTCCTGCAGCCGGCTCGCAGCGGTACCCAGGGCTCTCCGCAGCATCGCACCCTTCTCCCCGCACTCCCCCCGCCCTCCATCCATCCATCTGTCTATCTGTCCATCTGTCCGTCCATTCAGCTATCTATCCATCCATCCTCATCCCTCCCGATGATGCAGGTGGGAGGCGCGTCGGGGCGCGGCCAGCCCGACGGTTTTGCTGTTTCTTCAGCTGGGCACCGGCCTCGAGGTGCCCCATCCCCTACTGTCCCGCACCCCCTCAGCCTCAGGCTCACCTGGGCTGCAACCCCGGCGTCGCCGGCAAGTGGGGACGGGGGCGGTAGTGGCCGCGGCGTGGGCTCTAGCTGTGGCTTCCCTTCTCCGTGGTGTCATACCGCACAGTGGGGAAAGGGGAGTGACCCGCTAACTCTCTGCCAGTAGGGAGTAAGGGAGCCCTAGGTATGTGTTATTTTTAATAAAGACGTTGAAGAATTGAAAGAAATTCTTTTCAAACATGTCTGGTGTTTAAAAATAGATTATGAATGAACCCATTTTATCCCTCTGGAATAGGCGCGTTTAGGGGATTCTGGGACTGAAAGAGAGGTTATTTGCATCTATGTGTTTACACAGCGTTGCTTGGCATTAGTTTGTTGGGAGAAAAAGAATTCCACATTATACCAAGATACTCTTCTTCAGGCTCTTCGGAGTTTGGGTCCTCAGAGCAGAGATACTCAGAAGTTTCTGTAGCTGGTGCGTGGGTGCGTAGAGCTTGAGAACTGGTTATGACTTTGTTGCTTTGACCTTGTGGTTCAGATTTAACTTCCAAGTTGAATTTCCCATAGTTCCTTGTAGCCACTAGACCTCCTTGTGCGTGTTTTGACAGATTCAAAAACCACATTGAGAGTGAACTTTAACTGAGATTTATTTTATTTTCTTTTTAACCAAATAAGCATTAGAAATTGGCATTGGTTAACAAAATAGTTAGCAATTATGTTGGCCATTTTTACAATTTAGATGCTGAAATTTAGACATTAGTGAATTTATAGTGGGCAAGCTTTCAGCTACTGTGATTGTGTAAAAATGAAGGTAATGTGACTTCGAAGAAGCCACTTTTGCCCAGTTATGGGAACTAAGACTCGAGAAAAAGAGAATACCTTTAATGCTGTTCTCAAATACAGATTGTGATTAATTCTACGCTTTCAGAAAAATGTTTTCTAATAGATTTTGATCTTGCTATTTAAGTAGAGCTGTTCTGATTTGTTCTTTTATCATTTCACTGCTGTAAGAAGTTGTGTTACTACAATTTTTCTAAAACAGCTATTTGTGCCTTTCATTAAACAAACAAACAAACAAAAAGATTTAATGAAGTTTGGTCATAGTTTTTTTTTTTATCTCATGTAGTCTGTTCTTACTACAGTACAGCAATTTCGTGCACATTTTTTACATAATTTTTTTGCTGTTACTCATTTCAGCTCCTCGAATTTGAAAATTACCAGATCTAGCAATGCCCCTGGAGAAATCTGACAAAGAACTAATTTGTTTGTAGAAGCTACACTTTGAAGGATGGGCTTCTACTCATGCTTTCCAAATTAAGACACTTATCACAATCCCCTCTTGCAGAAGAAAGACTTTGAAAATTTAATAGAATCCAGCTTGAGTGAACAAGTCAATCATACAGAGACTGTTTAAGCATCTAGTCTAATATAGGCTATCAAATCTCGTAACAGTTTTGCTTTTCCGTCACCTGAAATTCCTCCAAATATTTAATAACTTTTTTTTCATTACATAGTTTTATTTTGTAGAAGATTAAAATCTCTTTACCTTCTAGAAAGGGCCAGATTTACAGTCCTTAAGCTATTTTGTTATTCACATGTGACTCTTCAGCCTAATATCAACTTTCGAGGTGTCCTAGTTACTGGAAGAGAGAATGTATGTTTCAGTGTTTCTTTGTTTTACAGCCTGGGAGATGTGAAAGACCCTGTAAAGCACTTGTCTACAGTGGGTGAGATCTTTAAGAACCTTAGGTATTGGCTTGCAAGCACTGCAGTTTAGATGTGGGCTCAACAGGTTAGAACCTTAGCTGTACACCCCATCCTTTCACAAACTGCAGCTCCAGAGCTCCCATGTTACTGAGACTTGAAACTGGTGTTTGTTGTTTTGGTTTTTTTAACTATAGCAGACAAGGTTTAAACTCAGGCAGTGGAGGAGCTAGCTGCTCCTTATCTTGCATTGCCACCCCTCTGTGGGAAGCCCCCTCTGCAGGGGAGCACGACAGATCGTGGAGGTACTAATACATTTGCAAGCCTGAATTGAATTCCTTGAATTTGTGAATCAACACATAAAGTCCAGTTGAAATCAAGGGAGAGGGTGTGGTCCCACTGCTCTATCTGATGCAGTTATCTCCTTGCTGTTTGAGCAGCAATACTCCTTTCCCCCACCTTTTCTTTTTCCCCTATCTTTCTTTCTGGTCTTGCCCCAGATGAGCAGTCCCCAGGTTGCACTGGATCTGGTCCTCACCTCACCTATCTGTAAGCAGGTTACACTCACTAAGCTTTTGGGATACAGTGAATTTTCTAATACTTTTGCTTGGGTTTTTTTTTGTTTGTTTGTTTGGGTTTGTTTTTTGGGTTTTTTTGTTTGTTTGTTTGTTTGTTTCCCTGGGCTAGTTCCCTGATGCATTAGTGAGTTCATTTGACTCCTGTGGTGCTCACGTGAGACCCAGAGCCAGGACAAGGCAAACATCTGCAGGAGAACAAGAGGAGACAAGAAAAAAAACTCCCTGTTGGTGGCAGTGAGCTGGTAGACCCTGTCTGCTTGTGAACCTTCCCCATCAGACTGCCCTGAAGCTTGGCCTGAGAAGGATTTAAGAGATTTCATAATAGTGCTAGAAGGAGGAACAAGATCTTTTCAGTCTTGCAGAGGAGACCAGACAAACCTTTGGTGTCTTGGACTGATAAAAGCTTTGAGCTGTCTGATGGGATGGGTCCTGTGCTCCTGCCTCCTCCCTGGGGCACCTGCAGTTTACCATTTGCTGCTTCTGACTGGGCAAGATTGTTGAAGGAGTAAATAAATGTCCTAGAAAGCTATTCAGCTTCTTTGGCAAGGTCATTCTCTGCTGATTTAGCAAGATGTGTTGGCTTCTGGGACTCAAACAGCAGAAGCAGCAGGTGCAGGGGAGCAGGCAGGACCTTGTGACCAGGAATGGGCAGGGAGCTGGGCATCGCTATCTTGTGAGCTCCCTCTCTGTTCACAGTAGTGACACACCTCTCACTCGACTTCCCATTTGGATGCCAAGCATCAATGAGAGCTGGAAAAAGATTCCAGGATGCTGCTCTCTGCAGTAGTGCCCTCCAGTGAGGTACAGAAAGCAGCTATGAGCCATGTGGGTGATGCAAGGAGAGCTGTGTCATCCTACCAACATCTTGGCTAAAGCAATTGCAGTCACTCCATATCTCCATACCCCTCTTTTATTCTAATTAGAAGGTCAAGGCAGCAGTTCTAATACAAGTTTTGCTGTCCTGATGAGAAAGCAGAGCTGCATTGGGGCAGCTACCTGAAACAGCGTAGGGAAATTTAAAGAGGGAATCTGGAAAAGTACTGGCATGATAATAAACTATCATTGCAGCAAAATTTAGGTTTGGCAGAAATAATCTTTTATGGGAATTGATGGCTCTAAGATGTCACGTGCTGAATTCCTGGCTTACTTAGATCTAAGGTCCCTTACTCTAGAGCATTGAGTTGTTCAAACTGTTCTTAAGGTGGTTCCCATTTCTAAGTAGTAACTTAATTATGCTACCTGCCTTGTAATGAGAGCAAGTGCATGCTAGACAGTAAATATTTGGAACTGTCTCTTCTAAAGAGGTTACCAGCTGAGATGTCAAAGTGTCTTATTGTCTGAGTGCCTGACAAATAACAGCTGGGACAGACTGTTATTTGCTGTTTAAACAATTGTGTTCTGGTGAGGGAGCCGAGTCAGCCTGAAAATATTACATTAGCAATGGTAAAACTAAGCTTAATCAAGTACCACAGGAAACAGTGTCTCTGAGAGCCTCAGTTTGAGGCACTTGAGATGAATAAGAAAGCTGCAAGGTTCTTTTGGTTCAGTGGGGTCCAATTCCTTTTAAGTACTTCTCTTCCAAGTGGGATGTAGTTTGTGGGTAAGGTTTGGAGGACCACTCACACTTGCGGGGTGGCTGGGAAGAAAGCGTAAAAAGTGTTTAATTGAGAAAAAATGCACAGTGGAAATTGTTGTCATGGATCCACCAAAAGTGTGAAATAGCCCTCTAATCATATAGGAGATAAGGGGGAGGTGCTGGAGGGAGTGTCACGGCGCTTTGAAAGCCAAGGCAATTAGGTCGTGTTTGATGTGATAGAGGCTAAAGAGATGAAAAGTGTTGGGTCTTTGAAAGCCCCGGTTGGAAATGCAAGCTGTGGTGGTTGTTACTGAAAGGAGAGAAACTTGCTTTGTGCTCAGTCCTTGTTCTAACCGATCCTTAACATCTGGATGAGTTGTACCTATATGTGAATGTTGAGGTAGAGTGGTGTCTGAGGAACGCTGTGCAGAAAGATGAAAGATTTGAGACCTGGGAAGGAGCTCACGTTGGTTCAAGATTAAGGTGTGGACCAGAATGACAGATAAGGAGTAATGCTTCTTTCACAGTTTGCAATCAGAGATCACAGAGATGATTTGGTCAATTTTGGTTTAGCCACATGGAATTTAAATTGTCAGCTGTAAGGAGGTGTCACAGGGAAGTCAGACAGGACAGAAGAGGGAATGAAAAGCAAGGAGAAGGCTTTTGGCTTTGTTTGAAGATATTACTGAAAAATAAAATACTGAAATTAAGTATGCTGTTATGTGCCTTATATTTTCTCCATCTGGAATTTGCAGTGTCCCACAAATCTCTAATGCCTTAGCAAATGCAAAACAAGGCAAACTGCTGTGAACAAAGAGTTGGAATGACCTAAATTAAGATTTTTTTTTTGTTGTTCTAAATGTTGATGTTTGAAGATATTTCTAATCAAGCAGCGTGTGTTAACAGTGGACCCCCTGAGCAGACCAACAGTCCTGCAGACTTTTTCTAAGTTTCAAAATCAAACCACAAAAAATATTAGAGACCATTATGTTAGTTTGCTCAGTTGTTCAGACAGCTGGATCTGGCTATTTTAGTAATCTAATGTAGAATCAGTGTAGCAGGATTAACAGAATGAGGCAAAATTAACTCTGGTGCATTTGGGCCTGGTGTGAGGAATCCCTGGAATGATTTGAGTCTGGTACAAGGAATGTTGGGAATGGTGGTAATTGCTGGTGGGGGAAGAAGCTGGGAGCTGCAAGCCTCCCCCTAGAATAGTGCATGGATGAAGCATGTGCTAATGTACAGTGAGAGATCATGAACCTGCTGTCCATCCATATCTCATGTAATTCTTTGTGTTGGTTTTGTTTATACACTTTAAACTGTATGTGCATTTAATGAGCTTCAGCAGTTGGACTTAACACTGTATGCAAAATGGAGAAGAAGTTGCTGTTGGTTAGGGATATGGGCAACAAGCCTTATGCATTTTAGTCTCTTTAGCTATTTGTCTGCTTTTTGCTTCCACGTTTGTGGTAGATTTGAGTTTTGGTTTTGTTTTGGTTTTTTTTAATGTGCATGATGTATATATTAGTGACACAACAAACTGTAGTGTTGCTTCATTGATGGCCCTTTGTTCTGGGAATGAAGAAGCTGAAGGATCAGTGAACTGGATAACCAGTTCCCTTTGGTTTCTCCTGCATTTATGAGACCACACATTCATAAATTAATTAATAATCAAAGGAGAGCAATGAATGTATGTTGCAGAAACCCAACAAACCAGCCAACTGTGGTGTCTTGTCACCTGTAGACAAAACACACTGAGCTGAACAACAGGATTTCTAATACCATTAATTTTGTCTTAAGGCTTTTCACCCATCTTTCTAAACTTTATATATGTTTAAGCTTTGCAGTTATCCTCAATGGAATTAAGAATACAGCTCACTAAATTAGATGTAATTGGACTAAACTCCAGTTTAGATCCTTTCAGATGAATGAAGCAGTTAATGGGAGTGAAAATTGAAATCAGTTTCTTTTGAGGACTAATGCAGTGGGACAGACTGCACTGATCCTAATAAGTAGCTGAGCAACTTTTCTCAGAACAGAAAACTTTAAAAAACAAAACAAGCCCCCAAACAAACAAAAAAACTTAACGATACTCTTGTGTCTTTCTTCATATTAGAGCCCCCACATTTTCTGCTCCTTTGCATACATTTAAATTTGGAAAACAAAAAAAAAAAAACCAAACCAAAAAACCCAAACAAACAAAAACATCCAAAACAAACAAACAAAAACACCAAAAAACCAAACTTGTTGAATTAGTTTTTATTATTCAATTATTTAAAGAAGAACACTTGATTTTAAAAGAAAAAAAACTTCATCTACCTTCCTATGGCAAAGAATCACATCAAACTCTTTCCCAAGAGACTGGGGTAAAAAGGTCCCTGTTCTCTGGCAGGGCAGGGTTATACTGCAGGTTTGGTCAAATTTGAGAATACAGGAGTTTTTCATGTATTTACGTTTTTACTCAGATGTGATGTTCTGCTTTCAGAACTGAATTTATATACACAGTGAAAAGAGCTGATAATCCTAATATCTGGTAGTAAAACCGCTTGTAGTCTTACATTTAGTAACATTTTCACATTTAATTCTGTTCTTCCTACTGGAGGTATCAACAGTCTACAGATCCAAAAGGTTACCTGCCAGATTCAGTGACTTAAGAATTTTGGTCACAAATCTTTGGGCTGGCATATAGTCACTGGTTTCTTGACTGTAGGATAAATTCAGAACTGGGGGAATATTATTACCGTGGTTGTTAATTTGTCATAGCTGGGGTCTCAATTTAAAAAGGAGACAAGTACTACATCAAGGTACCCAGTTGCTTTGCACCCTTGTTCCTTGCAGAGTCCACAGGTCTGTACTAGACACTTGGACACATGGTAGGCTTCTTGTCTATGGATGTATGTCTGTACATACAGCTCTAGTTCTAAAACAGTTTGCTGGCTGAGAGAAATTTGGAAACAAAAGGCAGGAAGTCTTTGAATAAAGTGAGGATTGCTAAGACAATCAGTGCTGTGGCCCTTCTTGTGACTTCAAGAAATTGTTGGTGCTGGTTCTGAGTGTGTCATCTTGAAATAATCCATCCATGGTTTTATCTTCAGATAGCCAAGTGCCCTTAGAGCCAGTAAAGTTAAGGTTGTTCTTCTGTTTGCAGGATTAGCAGTTGTCTTTTGAGGATGAATAAGTAACATTTATTATTACAAAAATATTAATTGTCCTTTAATAAACAATATTGAAGAATCTCAAAGCCCTTTAAGAATTAAGTTATTATTTTCTATGTCTGTGTTTGCTCTTTAATCAGTTACTACAGTGCATTTAATGCTGTAACTGCAAGAAGAGCTTCCCAGAGTTTACATGCCTTTGTTTGGCATGGCATTTGTATTCCTCCTGAGTTCTGTGCTTTTAGATTTATGAGATGGATGATGTGAGAAGTGGGAATGTAATCTGAGTGTTGAGCCATTCTGTATTTCTTCTACTTAATATCTGGTCTCAGCATGTGAAAATTCTGAAGCCAAAATTATTTCATCTGTGGTATTGGCAGTAGAGCAGAACAGAGTTCTTTTCGTGAGGTGGATTATGTGGCTGTGAAAGGCAGCTTTGAGGAGCACAGCAATGCCAGGTGGAAACAATTTGGCTCAATTAAGGGCTTCTGAACTGAGAAAGCGGGAACCCAAAGGCACACTTTGTGCATGTGGAAGTGGGGCCATGGTGCTTCTCTTGGATCCTGCCTGGTCTGTGAAAAGGGGGTTTAATGATAAGAGGAAAGCTCTTTGTCCTGCACTTGGTGTGTTGATTCGAAATTCTGTTGCAGTGGGCTAATTGTTGGTAAAGATAAAAATGTATCTCCCCATTCAGACCTCTATTTTAGAGGGTTTTGGAGGAGAATAGTCAGTAATGTGGCATCTTTCTGATACCAGTTTGGTGCTTCAAGCTTCTGGTTGTCACATTACATTGAAAGATGGGAGGTTATCTGTGGTCTTTAGCTTAACACTATGGCTTCAATGATACTATTTCAGCAGTACATCTTAGCAATAAGATAGTGATATATAATTAAGGTTTGCTATTCTACCACTTTAAATCTACAATTCAAGGATAGACATTTAAGACTTGGCTAATTAGCTGAAATGGCTTCGGTTGGGAGGTAAAACATTAGATCAAAAACCTAGTTAATGTAACAATTAAAAGGCAAGGAAGTATTGTTTAATGATCACAACACATTTCCTGATTTTCAAATAAAAATAAGCTTCTGAAAGTATCTTCTTTGTTACATGGTAAGTCAATAAAATGTATCAAATGTGGAAGCTTAAAAAAGGTGTGGGTTTTTTTTTAATTACGAAATCTAGAGAAAATATTTCCCAAAGAATTGCAAAGCTTTTTCCTCACCCTATAAGAATAATCTCTGCCTGATACCCCAAAATTCTAGTTTTAATCTCCATTTCATGGAATTTCCTCATGGCATTTATTTATAAAATACATATATTTATTCTACTTTTCACCCTGAATAGTTTTGTTTCTTTTAGTTATATATATTTATGATAATAAGGTGAGCACATCAGCAGAGAAGTGATACCAAAGACAATAATGAATACAGGATTCATGCATATGTCAGAGCAATTGTGCCAAACATTTTAAGGAATGAATAATATCTTTTAATCAGCTAGGTTCATGTTATCCTGGAGTTTTTCTTTCATGCTAGAGACCAATTTCTAAACAAGACTATTGGCCATTGTCTGTACCATTTTGCTTCTCCCATGTGTTTCATATGAGGGAACAGCAAAATCAATGGTCCCAGATTGTTTTGCTTGGTTGGCTTTTCTCAGAGAAGTACTTTCATTTATTAAAATTAATTATTTTGAAAATGGGGAATACTACACAGAAGCACAAAGCCATTTGTTTCCCCAAATATTTGTATGCATATATGCAGAAGAATGTCATGTTTCGAGGGGAAAAAAAATGGCCTAATACTCATGTTTTTTGTTGCTTTTTTTTTTCCTTCCCTATCATCCAATACTTGACCATGAAGGATTTAGATGCAAGTTTACCAGTACCTGATGTTAATGAAGATGATTTGAAGCATGATACTGCACCACAGGAGGCACTGCAGCCAGAAGCTGTTACAGCACCTCAGGAGCTGGATGAGCAACAGCCAGAGGCGGCTTCATCCCTCCAAGAACCACCCAGAGAACAAGCAGAGGTTTCTGGAACAAATGGTAGGTGAAAAACTGTGTTCAGTGGACAGATCATAGAAGCTTGGACGCCAAATGTGTGAGAAGTTGAAATGGGATTTAACTAAGTGCCTCCTGGTTAGCTTTTCTAGTTAGCTCCTAGGTAGCTTTCTGCTGCCAATTTCTTGACCTTTCACCTGAAGGAAGAAACTCAGTTTTCACATATGTTAGGAGTTTCTGCCACATAAGCCTATCTCTTCCTTCACAACGCAGAAATCATTTTATGCTCATTCATTACTGATATTAATGATAACTGCTTTGAACTTGCAGGAGGGACAGGCTACTGATCTATTGAGTCTACCTTGATTAGAGTTCTCTTTCCTACTGCTTTGAATCAGATTTGGATTTTGACCACAAAACTTTTCTCATTAAAGGAATCCCTGTCTGCGTCTGCTTTGTCCTGGGAATTTTGTTTCTTGCCTTGCTGCACAATCAGAAAGGTGCTGCTCTCTTCCCTGTGCAACCTGGCAGCCTGCCCCTCCCACCCTCATAAGTCTCTTCTTGCTGCCCACTTCCCTCTGCTCCCATCCACAGGTACATGGTGAGAGATCTGCTGCACACTGCCCTTTTGGATGGTGGTGGCAAGAGGAAGGGATAGTTTTCTGTCAGAGCAGGCAACTAATGCTGGTGTGAGAGAACAGAGGAGGGATGTGGAAAGGGTAGGATGGGACACATTCTTCATCATCAGTCCGTAGAGCAGCTTAAGGCATTTGTGTAGCCCTTAGTATACTTTGGGCTTTAAATTCTAGTAAAGGCAACTCTTTGCCATGTTTTCAGATTAATTGCTATAATGTTATTATCCCAATAGAAAGTTGGCATCATTTATGCTGAGCTTTTGTGCTCAAAAAGCTTGTGGGTTTTGTTGGGTTTCTTTTGTTTGTTTTTTGTTTGTTTTTTTTTTTCTGTTTTTTGTTTGGTTTGGTTGTTTAATTCATATTGGTAGAGGCTTCTGGTGCTGTAAAAAATATTTATCTTTCACTTGTGATAAACAGGACTTTTCTTTAAAATTGTACTTCTAGATGTGTAGGGATGGGGGAGAGGATATATATTAAACAGAGTAATGAAGGAAGTAGCATCAGAAGCTTTCATGTTGGTATTCAGCTTCTCGATCAGGTAACAGAGAAGGCCCTTAAAAGGGCACGAATTTCAAGATAATAGTCAGAGATTACATTTCTTGTTGAACAATTCTGGAGTTTTCCTCTATGCTAGAAAAGTATTTCTACAAAAGGCCATAGGCCACTTGCTGCTTCTGTACATTTCTGAATACAACTGAGTAATTCTTCAGTTGTACAGAAATTGTGTTCCTAGGATCTGTAATGAAGAGGAGGTGAGAAAATCACTTTGAATGCAGATAGTTACATGTGACCAAATGCATGATGTGTTGTGGCCATAGGTAGCATTAAGAATTTGTATGTGAGTAGACTGCCTAAAAAGTCTTCTCTTTCCTTGATAATCATCTCTTATGTTGCTATTATAATTAGGATTTATTTTACTGTTGTCAGTGGAACCAAGAATACATGGTAGCATAAATTTTTTTTTTTTCTTACTTTGAGAGTTAATCAGTTTTCAGTTTCACAAAGAAGTCCTTTATGGAGGCTATGCAGCATGTATTTTCTGGTAACAATAGCTGAAAATCACATCATCCATAGAGACAAACAATACTCATCTGGTCAAGTATTGAAAAGGTAGTTCTTTACTTAAAAACAATACTCAGACATTCATAACTGTTTATATCCACCCCTGTGGACTTCAGAGTCTACATGTCTTTAGGTAGATGAATAAAAGTGGGGAAGAGGTATCTTTTAGTTGGATTGCAGGCCAGCAGGAGAGCACCTGAAATACTTCACTAAGGAATTCCAACTAATAAGTCAGTTTCAACAGGGGCCCAATTTAAATGTCTTAGCATGGGCAACAAACAAAAGGAGCTAGAGACATGTGCAGGCTTGCACGGCTTCAATGTAACTGACATCACTGAGATCTAGTGGGATGGCTCCTGTGACTGGAGTTGGGAAAGACAGTTACAAGCTCTTTTGGAAGAGCTTCTGTCTCTGGACACTTTAAAGGTCTGCCTGGACATGTTCCTATGTGATCTGCTTTAGGTGAGCCTGCTCTGGCAGGCAAGTTGAACTTGATGATCTTCACAGGTCTCTTCCAGCCTCCATGATCTGAAGAACTACAGGATGGTCAGTCTCACCTCTGTATCTGTCAAGACCATGGAGCAGATCCTCCTCAGAACTGTGCTAAGGCACATGGGAAAACAAGGAGGTGATTTGAGGCAGCCAACATGATATCACAAAGGGCATATTGTGCCTGATAAATCTGGTGGCCTTCTGTTATGGTTTATGATGGGTAACAGTGTTGATGGAAAAGGAAGGTACAACTGATGTCTTATACCTGGACTTGTGCAAAGCATTTTACACTGTGCCCCACAACACACTGGCCTCTAAACTGGTAAGATTTGGATTTCATGGGTGGACTAATCAGTGGATAAGGAATTGGCTTGATGATCACACTCAGAGTGGAGATAAATGGCTGTATGTTTAAGTGGAGGCAAGCAACTATTTAGTAAGTGCTATTTCTCAGGGTTTGGTAATGGGACTGGTGCTGGTTAACATCTCTGTCAGCAACATGGACAGTGGGATTGAGTGAACCCTCAGCAAGCCTGCCGACAGCACCAAACTGTCATGCACTGGACGTGCACGAGGGAACAAATGCCATCCAGAGGAACCTTGAGAGGTGGACCTATGCCAACCTCATGAAGTGCAACAGAGCTAAGTTCAAGGTCCTGTATCTGGATTGGGGCAAGCCCAAGTACAAATACAGGATATGGCTGGCTTTCTGGGCTGCATCAAGTGTTGCCAGCAGGTTGAGGGAGGTGATTCTCTCTCATGATACCCTATATGGAATACTGTGTTAGCTCTGGAGCCCCCAACACAAGAAGACATGCACCTCTTAAAATGGAATTGTTAGAGCAGGTCCAGAGGGCGGCCACAAAGATGATCAGAGTGCTGGAGTACCTCTCTTGTGAAGAAATGCTGAGAGCTAGGGTTGTTAAGCCTCAAAAAGAGAAGGTTCCAGGGAGACCTTACAACAGCTGTCTGGTATCTGAAGGGGGCCTACTGGATAACTGAAGATGGCCTTTTTACAAAGGCATGTAGTGATAGGACAAGGGGTAATGGCTTCAAGCTGGAAGAAGCTAAATTTAGATTAGACATTAGCAAGAAATTGTCCCCCATGAGGGTGGTGAGGCACGGGAACAGGTTGCCCGGAGAAGTTGTGAATTTTCTAACCCTGGAAGCATTCAGAACGATGAGCAACCTGGTCTAGCAGGTGATTTCCTTAAACATGTCATGGGGGTTGGAACTAGATGATCTTTAAGGTCTGTTTCATCCCAAACTATTCCATAATTCTATTAAATGCTCCATGCAAAGAAATCACATAGAGAAATGTGTAGTTTCAGTTATAGTTCTTTAGGCTTCCACTCATTATTTCATCTTGTTTGCAAAGTCCATAAAATCGGAACTAAAGCATCATGATGCTGAGTACTGAGGCAACATAGGTAATTGCCTGCAGTAGAGAAATATTTATGATTATATAGGATTTTTGTGTTGGCTGGTTTGTTGTCATTGTTTGAATCTCACATTAATAAGACCTTCTGAGAGATGGTCTAGACTTATCCAAGTTGCCACTATAGGATTAAGTTAACTGAGAAATTGGTGCTGGCAACCTGAGCCATAGATCAAGGCTGTGGATGGATGGCCCCATTCTCTGTGTATCTTCAGAACTTTGGAGATACCCAGAATAATCTGTAGAAATATTGTTACTGTAAGAGGAGGTCACCTGTGTCAGATACTGAGCTTTGACCTTTTATTTTACCATCGCTGCCTTCTTTACTAGCAGTAAGAACTGCTGGGTCAGTGCATTGCTATACCGCAAGTATTCAGGGTGATACCTTTCTTAAACCCTTGGCAGTAGAATTTAAGACCGTATATAATTCAATTAAAAAAACTCAGACAAATGACAAGGGCACACACCACCTTCCCCAACCCTTAGATGACTGGTATTAGGCAAAGGAGAAAATCTTTTGGCGTGGAGAAACAGAAGTGTTTAATGTGTTTTTTTGTTTATGAGGGCTGAACAACTTGGGGCTTTTAACTGGCACCTACTGGTGTTTGGTGTGGCTACTTTGTGGCAAACCGCCTCCAGAATGGATCGCAGAAGTGGGAAGAGGCCTGCGGTTTAGCCGGCGGCTGTTGCTGGCAGCGGAGCCGGCGCCTCCTCTCTTCGGAGAAGGGGAAGAGTTGAGCGCTTGCGGGGGAAGTTTCGGAGCGGGTGCTCGGGACGTAACTATCGTAGCCGCCGGCAGAGGCGCGATGGGGGCAGCGCAGACCCTCAACAGCCGGCAGGGGCGGGGCGGGGCGGGGCGCTTCTCCGGTCGACCCGCGTCCTTCTCCGCGTATGGAGGAGGAGCCTCAGGCCGCCGTGAGGAGGAGGAAGGTTTGACGATCAGTGTGACTTTGGGAAGGCTGGGGAGCGCGGCGATGACGGGTAAGGCGCTGCGGGTGGGTAGGCGCGCTCGCTGGCCGTCGCGTCTCGCTGCCGATGAGCGGTCGCGTCGGCGTCCTGCAGCAGTGTCGGGGCTTGCTGCTGGCTGCCTGTCGGAGGGAGGGATGCTTCGGTCCGCGAAAGCATTTTTGTACCCACTCAAGATTTCCAGACAGCGCGTCAGGAATTGAAAGGTCCTACCGAAAGATTTTTATCACCAGGATAACCGTTTCCAAAGTTCTGAAATTCTAAATTGCCCGATCCCTCAATCGGACGTTCGCTGTGGCACTTGCAACGCAAGGCTCTTACAAAAACGCGAAGATGCAAACTAGCTTTTCTCATCCGTACCGGAGCACGACCTAGTATCCAAAAGTGAGGAGCAGAAAGCAGAGATAGAGACCGCATCGAAGGTGCTGCTTTACATTAATCAAGCAATGGTGCAGTTAAATATCTTAAGGTCTAGACTTGGTGAAATTGAACTTTTTTTTTTTTTTAATCAGTTTCTTCTAGATGGATGGTTTATGCCTTCAGTAACCTAGGATTTTTTTTTCTTTGTGTTAAAATCTAAGCAAGCGAATAATTATTATTTGCTAGAGCTAGTGAATGAATGAATTAAACAAATAGTGGGGGGTTACTCATACAAAATGCTTTAGCTTCGCAATACATATTGACAGCAAAGCCTGCAAAAGTCCCATCTCCATTTGGAGCTGACCCTGGGGAGGACTGTACGTGATTTGAATCATTTAGTAGGGAAGGAGATATCCTCCCACTGTTTACAATAGGATTTTCATTAAACTGGATGTTTAATGAGCTTGTCACATGCTGAGTCTTTTTCCTCAAGGGTTCTCTATTTTTTTTTAATTTCCTTTTATTGTTAGTAATTAAAGGTTAAACTGTTTTTCAAAAGCAGTGTCTTTATAGGGTTGCACAGTTTGATCATTTGGGTTTTTTACTTATTTAATAAATCTTGTAGAAACTTGGATTTTCACTGCAGCACAACTGCCCTTCTAGACCTGTATCTAGCTTGTAGTACAAATTACCCTTTCTTTAAAGGGACAGAGTATCTCACCTTATTGGTGTGCTGGAGTAGTTCGAACTACTGTGTATCTGATTCATGCAGAAGCAGCTACGTCACCCTTGGTGGTTAGTTCATCTGTCATTTTTATGGTATCCTTTATGTAGTCATTTTAATAAAGAAAATTTTCAATCAGTTTTTCATTGTGCATTTTCATTCATCATTTGGGGTGCTCAAAAATGTCCCAGTGTTTACTGACCTCTATTGCTTACCCCATCTGTGTTCCTAGTGGAGCAGAATTTTGCTTTATTTTTTTTTCTCAAATATGTGAGTGCTAGAGTGGCATCTGTCTTATGCTTGGTGAATACATTCTGCTTTAAAAAGTGGAATAAAATCACTGAACTTGAGACATGGGCAGCATGCTAACCATGAAATTTTGTGAATATTCGTAGCATGCTGGATTGGTTTCCACGCAGAACAGCTGGACGGGTTTGAGAGCGGTTTATTATTGTGAGCTCATTTAATGAAGAATGTTTAACTACAGTAACTGTGTATCCAAGCGGTGGCTAATCACTCTTTCAGTTTAAAACCAAGCAAACAAAACTGTTTTAGAACTTCAGCATTTCTTGTATTTTTGGTGCTGTTTTTCAGAACACTGAAGAAATACCTTAAAATCTTGAATGAATGAAATATGTAAGATCCTATGCTGAAATGTGAGGAGTTGGTCTCTAGGTTGCAGCAGACAAGTATAGTTAAAGCAAAATCTTCTGAAAATAAAGGTTTGTGAGGAATGTTACAGCGTCAGAGCAGAAATGATTGTGTGTTCTTTTAAGTTACTCTCACATGAAGTTGTGTGATGTTAATGTCTGGGAATTTTGCTTCCTTAAGGAGTTCTAGAGCATTAAAAATTATAGCTATTTCACAACTTCTTCCTATTTTCCATGTTTGAAAATGGATACGAAAGTTATGTGAGATTTTTAAAACTTAACTCTTAATCGCCACCCAAGGTACAGATAAGTGAAGACTGAACTGAATGGTATTTGTTTCTAAAGCTTTTGAAGAACATGGTGAGAAAGCACATGAATTGCATGTGTGCAGTGCAAAATATATGCAAAAAATTCTGTAAATCCTCCCTCATTATTTAGTTATTCTGAAAGAAATCCCTACCCACAATTAATGTGCCAAGACAGTCCTTAGAAAGAACCGAGTGAGTAGAATGGGGAAGGAAGTAGTGTATGCTTTTCATGGAAGAGCTATTTATACATTGAAGTGGAAACAAATACCATGAATAGCAGAGAAAGGAAAGAGAGAAAGGAAAGAAGAATTTGTTAAGTATATCATCAAGAAGCAGCCGTGTACTTCAAAGAACATACTTTAAATATATACTTTTTTTTTTTTTTTTAAAGGATAGAGGCTTAATACCTGGATATATTTGTGCGTTATTTCGTGACTATAGAGTGGGTGGTGTGTTTGATTAATTAAATCCAGTCTCCTGAAACTTGTGGCTAAAAGAATCAGAATTTGTAGTATAACATCCAATTCTTATACTGTGCAGTGAAAAACCTAAAAGCACAGCTTGCCTTTTCTTTTTAGTTGCTAAAGCATTCATTTTCACTGGTAATTCCAAATAGCTTCTTTATACTGAAGAAATCTGTTCAGGGTAAGTTTTCTTGTTTCATAGCTATTTTAGTTTCAACTGTGTTTTGATTTTTTTTTTTTTTTTTTTTTTAATTGCTGTTTCTCCATCCTTACCAATTCATAGCAAATCTAGGTACAATGGAGGCAAACGACTGTAACATACCCCTTTAGCCTTACAGCTTTGGTATTCATTTATCTTCCTGCAAACCTACACAGAGTATTTTGTATGCAACAGAAAGCACATTTAAAACATTTACTTAAAACATTTAACAAATAAAACCAGCACAAAGTCCTCAGGAGCTTTTCAGTGGCCAGTGGAGTTTAGGAGGCAGACACTGGGTGTGTAGGACATCCATCTGAGAGATTGAGAATGTAGGGAATTCATGGAAAAAATCCAGCACTGTGCTGCAAATCCTTAGGGGGGGGGGAAAGTCAACCAGCTCCAGATGTTGACAAGGTTGTCTTTAAGCACATGAAGTGCTGGGGATTTAACTCTTGCTGTTGGCTGGGGGTTTTTTTTTTTGTTTGTTTGTTTTTTGTGGTGTTTGTTTGTTTGTTTTTTTCCCATTTGTTTCAGCTTTTTCAGTTTTGTTGGGGTGTTTTTGTTTTGTTGGGTTTTTTTTGTTAGCTTATTGGGGTTTATGGGAGTTTTTTGTTTGTGTTATATTTGTTGTTGGGTGGTTGTTTATTTTTTTTAATAACTCTGACAATTACAAGTACAAAATACTTTGTCACTTGTAGAGGCAGATGGGATGGTGGGAGCAGTTAAGTTGCACTGTTAACAGCCTAATAGAAGAAAAGTGTTGTTTATTTATATCATACTAAAAATACTAATTTCCTAGTATGTGATCAATATAGTTCTGATAAAACACAAATAAACTCTAGTCATGCACTACACTACCTATGAAATTCTTAAGCATATTTGATTCCAAAAGATCATCTTGTATGAATCTTGTATGTTTCATTCAAACAGTTGCATTATTAAAATACAAGCAGCACCTTGATTCAATTAAAAATATCTGAAAGCTTAATTAAGCCTGAAACAGAATTTCAGCATTAGTTCCTAGCCATAGTGGATTTAAACAGTGAAGTGGATCGATTTTGTGATACCACTTTTGATTTTTATCACTGCCCCAGATATGTTATTATTGTATTGTTTTCATTGACTAGCAAATAGCTGGTAAACTACAGTCCTGCACAGGGCAGCCCTAAAGAAATTTTATTAATTGCAGTGGGTTTTAATTTATTTATTTTTTTTTTTCCTGATAGGTATTTCCATGAGGTTCTCCTGTGTTTCTTAAACTTTCAAATTAAGTGAACTAATTCAAAAAGTACAGAAATACCTGTGGTAGTGACATACTACAGTATTCTGAACAGTAATACCATGTGTAAATAACTCCCAAACCCTTTCAAGTGGAATTACTCATGGCTGCTTTGCATTCAGAAGTTCACTAACAATGTTTGAGCACCAAGAATGTTGTTAATAAAAATGTCATTAAAGAATCTGACTGCTAAATTTAAAGTTCAGTATGTACAACTGCTTTCTCAGATCTTCTGTGTCTAGGTGATCCTGCTCTGGCAGAATCACATTCTGTGACTGGATATAAAAATGCTTTTTGAGGTATACCAAAGCTGTGAAACTAAAGTTTTGGTATATATTGCACTGCAGGCTTGTCACACAACAGTGGCAGCCTCTTGGCAGCTATCAGCATGGCAGACAAATTTCCAGAATGGCATCTTTCTCCTCAAATGCAGAGGAAGGGCATCAGAAATTCAGCTTGAAAGAGTCTTCCGGGGATTTAAATGTGAATTAGACAAAGGAGAGACTGGAAAAAAAACATCAGCAGGTCACTTACCAGCTGACATCCATGCTCTGTGTTACCCTGGGGACAAAATACCTTCTTGACAGGTTAAATGCTTTTTTTTTTTTTTTTTTTCAATTGTAGGATTGAAGGGGTAGTGCTTGGATAAAATAGTTAAGTATGCCCACCATGCTTTATGAGGGAGTGATGCATGTGTGATGTGTGTACCATAGTTGCAGCTTTTCCCATTGCTGTTAAAAGCACATGTTCAGTCAGTGTGGGTTTTTTTCATTTTTCCTTGTGCAATTTATTCAATGAAGTATTGCAAGGTAGCAGTTTGCTGGACTCAAAAGGAAGACCTAATTACTGTCAGTCTGACTTAACAGTCCTGAAGGTGTTCTAGCACTGTTTTATCACTGTGCCTCTAAACTCTGCTATTTTTATGATCTCTTTTGCTATACTAATCTATACTTCTACTTGCAGATTTTCTAATAGTTATTCAGCTCTTCATCTGCAAAGCATTTAACAGAAACAGAGTCTTTATCAAATGCTGTGTTTGTAACACCCTAAGATAAAATGAATAATCAAAAATCCATTAAATGCTTATCATGACTATGAAGACATGCCATTATACACTAGTCTTACATCTTATCTCTCACTTTGGAAATAGAATACCTCATTCATTCATAGGCTGTGTCATTTCCCCCTTACAGTACTCCTGAGTACCTGTAAAACCTTGAAACTCCTCTTAAACAATAAATTTGTGTTCCAAAAATAAAGAAAGAAATACAGCCGGAATTGCAACTATAAACTTTTTATGATGTTTTTGAAACCTCAAGATTTTCAGTGGTAGGTGTGTTTGCAAGAGGAAAGGGGAACCCTTAGAATGCTGACCCCCACTTGCCTGCAATGAGTCACGAGTGCTGTTTGACCTCTTCTCTGCGCCTATTGATTTCATGCTTCTGGTTTTCCCCATTTATACCCAGCATTCCCCACTCACTGCTGCTCAGACCCATTTTTTTTTGTTCTACCTTTATCTAAGTCCTGTTAGATGGAGATAAGAGATTTCATATGTTAGGTGTAAGTACAATAGCATAGATGCAGGACTGAGGAAGTACAGAAGGGATACACTGTAGATCTTGTTTCCACCAGAGCCTGGTTCATGAACAAGTGTTTATTTAACATCAAATGATTGGTGTTTAATTTCAGATGTGATTCAATGAGAAAAATTACTTTTAGCATAGACAAACCAAGGAATGTACTAAATTATCCATATTAAAAAATTACAAAACATGTGATATGTACCCTCATGTTTGAAGAAATGCCTCTAACTTTACCGTGGTGCAGTGGGAATTTATAAACTTCCTGTGAAATTACATAGTTTGATGGAAATGACAAGGAATTTATTTCTGGACCTAAAAATAAATGAAAAGAGTTAAAAAGTGATTTTTTTTTTTTTTTTTGCTTTATCCTCACTGTGTAGACTCATCATACAACTACATCATGTTTGAGTCATAGGAGTCAAAAAATTAATAAAAGGAAATGATTTTGAAGTGTTAGATAAAGGGAAAACCAAAAAGCTTTGCTTATGCTGACTGAGAAACCACAGTCAGTAGGCAGCTGATAGTCACTATAAATTTAACATAGGTATTGGAAGCCAGTGTACTTGTAGATTATGTCACAGCCTTACCTAGTCTGTGTTATCTGAGTGCTTATGAAGGTGCAGTTCTTCCCAAAGGGAACAAAGACAAGCAGAATCAAGGAAGCATCCAGGCTGGAAGGAAGTGTCTGGTGATCTAGCCCCTGCATACAGCAGGGCCAACTGCAGAGCTGAATCGAGCTTAATAAAGCTGGATTAGATGAAAGCAAAAATTCTCATTATAGGCAATAGTGGGTTTACCTGCTCATTTCTTATCTTTAAGTGGCAGAACTTAAAGGCTTGGTGTCCTTACTCCTTTCTACCTTTTCCCTCCAAAGTTCCTTACTTGGACAGGGGGAGCTTATGACTTTATGCTCCATACTGGGTACTGCTGGCTTCTTAAGCCCCCTGAAACGCAGTAATTAATTTCTATACTAGTCTGTGAAAGGCCAGAGGGAGAAATAATACTCAAATTGTCGCAGCAAGACTGAAAGGGTGCTTGCCAGTGTTCTGAAGGACAGTTTTAAATGGCGCTTGAGAGGGGAATGATGCAAGCAAAGATTTGGTGAGTAGTGGAGGGTAAGAGTTTACCTGCCTGCATAGTAGCAACCTCATTAATTTTAAACAATATGGAACTGCTGCAGATGAGGCTTCTGTCTGTCCATACAGGTGACATGATGTATGGGACAATTCCAAGATTCATGATCTTTAAACCAAGTACGTAGTAAAGTAACTATTTGAAGGAGAAAAGTTTTCAGAAAACCAGGAAATTTCCAACGAGTGTTTTCATATTTACTGTTCTCTTAGGACAACTCTATAAAATGAGTGTTTTTTACTTGTCATTGCTCTAGGTCAGCACAGTTTTGGGTTCATTGTTTTTCTGTTTGTCAGTGGTTTGGGTTTTTTTTTTAATGTTTGGAGGGGGGTTGTTTGCTTTTTCTTTTCTTTTCCTGGAATAATTACATACATTGTTCTGCATATTCTTTGACTAATGATAGGAGAGAAATAAATTTTTCTCACATAATTGCCTTAAAGTAAAAACAAACAAATGAAAACAACCCAAAGCCAAACAATAAAAGAAAATCAAACCACAGAACCTCTAAAACCACAGTTTAAAAAAAAAAAAAAAAAAAGAGGTGTTTTAAAATAAACTTTGGAAAGATGCATACAATGATACGAGAAAGGCAATGAATTCCAGTAACACTGAAAAAAAAAATTCTAATCCTTAACAGAAATTACATTAGCACATGGAAGAGTATTAATAAAGCAAGAATGTCTAGGAGGGTTAAATAAGAATGAAGAAAAATTATATGCATTTATATGAAGATGTAACATTGAGAAGGGAAGTAACTGGTTTTTTTCTTGCTGCTATTTAAACAGTTGGAGAAACAGAACCTTCCAGTGCAACATTGAAGGAAGCCACTGAAACAATGGAGACAAGTCCATCTGGCTCAAGCACCAAGGATGGTGTGGATGCTGAGAAAGAGGATGCTCATACAGAGAAAGAGTTGCCCTCTGTGGAGGATGATGCAGAAGACCACACATCTGAGGGCCAGTCTTATGATCTGGGTTTTAAGAAGGTTTTTAAATTTGTTGGATTCAGATTCACAGTGAAGAAGGAAAAGACAGGAAAATCAGAACCAGTTCAACTACTTACTGTGAAAAAGGAAGCCCAAGTCTCTGAAGGAGCTGCTGATCATAAAGAAGTCATCTCAGAAGAAAGAGCAGTGCCTGAGGATGCCCCCTCTACAGAAGACAGCACCAAAGGCACACTGCCAAATGAAACAGCAGAAACTGACTCTCCTAAAACACCAGAAGCAAATGAGATTTCTTCTCAGTCAGCTGCCTCAGCCACTGATACTGCATCACCGTTAAGAAAATTTTTTACTCAGGGATGGACTGGACTTAGAAAAAAGAAGAGTTTTAGGAAGCCTAAAGAAGACGAATTACAGGCTCCTACAAAAGAAGAGGAGCAACAAAAAGAGGAAGCAACACTGACAAGTGACACCAGTGAAAGGCAGGAGAAACCTGAGTTTGAAAAGCAAGATGAAGAGAGGAATGTGACAGCAGTAACTAGTGGAGCACACGAGAAGGAACAAACTGAAGGAGAAAAGCAGGAGTCAGAAAAGACACTGACAGCCATAGCAGTGGAACCAAGTGAGAAGGATGAGCTAATCAAGCATGATCAGCAGGGACAAAAAGAGGATGTGGCAGCAGCAGAGGAGGAGAGATCTGAAGATGGTGAAGAAGTGAAAGAGGTGGAAGTCTCAGGTGATCTTGACAGAAAGGAAGGGAAAAAGGAAGAAGGAGAGAGAAAAGGTGAGGAGACAGAAAGCCCACAGGAACCAAGATCAGTAGTACCTGACCTTGTCATGGGCAGTGTGAATGGAGAATTGAAAAGATCCTCAGAAGTCCTGCCAGTGGGAGAAGATAAATGGGAGTCAATGGAGAAGTATGAAATAGATGACAAAACAGAAATGCCCTCTGAAGAGAAACTTGCAGCAGGATCTTTAGCAACTGAAATTTCTAGTGAACAGCTTAAAACATCTGAAGGAGAAGAAGGAAGTAAACTTGATGAAAAGTCAGAGAAAGCCGAACTGACAGTGTCACCCTCAGCAGAAGACATTAGTCAAGGAGAGGTTCTGGAGAGAAGCCCAGAAGAGAAAGCAAGACAAGAACATGAGACAAAGCTGACTCTGGGTGCTCCTGGATTGAAGTCCTTTTGTCCTTCTGAAGGTTCTGTTGATACAGAGGTTGATCAACAGCTGATGAAACCCACTGATGAAGGACNCAGGAAAATCAGAACCAGTTCAACTACTTACTGTGAAAAAGGAAGCCCAAGTCTCTGAAGGAGCTGCTGATCATAAAGAAGTCATCTCAGAAGAAAGAGCAGTGCCTGAGGATGCCCCCTCTACAGAAGACAGCACCAAAGGCACACTGCCAAATGAAACAGCAGAAACTGACTCTCCTAAAACACCAGAAGCAAATGAGATTTCTTCTCAGTCAGCTGCCTCAGCCACTGATACTGCATCACCGTTAAGAAAATTTTTTACTCAGGGATGGACTGGACTTAGAAAAAAGAAGAGTTTTAGGAAGCCTAAAGAAGACGAATTACAGGCTCCTACAAAAGAAGAGGAGCAACAAAAAGAGGAAGCAACACTGACAAGTGACACCAGTGAAAGGCAGGAGAAACCTGAGTTTGAAAAGCAAGATGAAGAGAGGAATGTGACAGCAGTAACTAGTGGAGCACACGAGAAGGAACAAACTGAAGGAGAAAAGCAGGAGTCAGAAAAGACACTGACAGCCATAGCAGTGGAACCAAGTGAGAAGGATGAGCTAATCAAGCATGATCAGCAGGGACAAAAAGAGGATGTGGCAGCAGCAGAGGAGGAGAGATCTGAAGATGGTGAAGAAGTGAAAGAGGTGGAAGTCTCAGGTGATCTTGACAGAAAGGAAGGGAAAAAGGAAGAAGGAGAGAGAAAAGGTGAGGAGACAGAAAGCCCACAGGAACCAAGATCAGTAGTACCTGACCTTGTCATGGGCAGTGTGAATGGAGAATTGAAAAGATCCTCAGAAGTCCTGCCAGTGGGAGAAGATAAATGGGAGTCAATGGAGAAGTATGAAATAGATGACAAAACAGAAATGCCCTCTGAAGAGAAACTTGCAGCAGGATCTTTAGCAACTGAAATTTCTAGTGAACAGCTTAAAACATCTGAAGGAGAAGAAGGAAGTAAACTTGATGAAAAGTCAGAGAAAGCCGAACTGACAGTGTCACCCTCAGCAGAAGACATTAGTCAAGGAGAGGTTCTGGAGAGAAGCCCAGAAGAGAAAGCAAGACAAGAACATGAGACAAAGCTGACTCTGGGTGCTCCTGGATTGAAGTCCTTTTGTCCTTCTGAAGGTTCTGTTGATACAGAGGTTGATCAACAGCTGATGAAACCCACTGATGAAGGACTACATGAGAAGACTGACGTAGTTATGACTGATACTAACAGACTAGATGAAGTAACCACAGAAAGGACTTTTGAAGAGGCAGCTGGAAAAAGGTCTCCAGAAGGTATCACAAATGAAGCTGAACTGCTCTCTTCTCAAGAGAAAACTAAACTACAAGGCAGCCCTTTAAAGAAACTTTTTACAGGTACTGGGTTAAAAAAACTGTCTGGAAAGAAGCATAAAAGCAAAAGAGAGGAGTCGAAGTTAGAGGAACAGGTTGAACCAATTCAGCACTTAGCAGATTCACCAGATAGCCCAGAGGAACAAAAGGGAGAAAGCTCTGCTTCTTCTCCTGAGGAGATGAATGAAATCCCTGCTTTGGACAAAGCTGTAGATGGAATGCAGGTCACTGAAAATGAAGATGCTGCAATTTCAGATGTGGAGCGAAAAAGAGAAAGCGTTACACCCTGGGCATCATTTAAAAAGATGGTGACTCCCAAGAAACGTGTCAGAAGGCCTTCTGAAAGTGATAAGGAAGAAGAAATTGATAAGACAAAAAGCTCTGCAGTGTCTGCAACTGATAGTGCTATTGATGAAAATCGTGGAGAAATAAAAGAAAATGTGGTGGACCAGAAAGCAGAGAAAGCCACAGAAGAGCCCAAAAGAAAGGTTGACACTTCTGTCTCCTGGGAAGCTTTTATATGTGTAGGTTCTTCCAAGAAACGGGCTAGAAAATCATCATCGTCTGATGAAGAAACTGAGTCTAAGCTTGGTCACGAAAGCCAACAAACGGAAGATTCTGGACAGAGCAAAGAAAGGGCAGCAGATGCAATTCTTACCAGCTCTCAGGAGAGTGATCAAGGACAAGGGAGTTCTTCACCAGAACCAGCTGGAAGCCCATCTGAAGGTGAGGGTATTTCAACCTGGGAATCATTCAAACGATTAGTCACTCCGAGAAGGAGATCCAGAAGCAAAATGGAAGACAGAACTGAAGACTCAGTTGTGGGATCTAGCCTGGAGCATTCAACATCAGATGGTGAGCCTGGAAAAGATGAGTCATGGGTTCCATTTCGAAAACTGATTCCTGGGCGCAGGAAGAAGAAGTCAGATGGAAAAGCAGAACCAACTCTTAAACAAGCAAGAGAAGATGTGGCAGAAGCAACTGAAGAAGATTCGGATATTCCAGCTGTCGTCCCTTTATCTGAATATGAAGCAGCAGAGCGGGAGAAAATGGAAGCCCAACGAGCAAAAGGTGCTGAAGCAGTGAGAGAACAAACTTCAGAGGAAGAGAAAGAGACCCTAGGAACTGAGCAAGCACCTGAAGGGCTGGTCCATGCAGTTGCTGTTACTGTTGTGGAAGGGGAAAGGGCAGTTACTAGCATAGAAGAAAGATCACCATCTTGGATATCTGCTGCTCTGACAGAGTGCATTGAGCAGGCAAAAGAAGAGGAAGAGAAAGAAACTGAGAAAACACTTGAATCAGATCTTCCTGTGGAAGAAGCAGTGGTAGCTGCTAAGGCAGTGCCAGAGACAAGAAAGGATGTAAGTGATGACACCACAGCAAGTGAGCCAGAGCTAACCTCGGAAGCAGTGACAGCTCTGGAGGAGACAGCAGAAGCCTCCTGTGCTGAAGAAATGATGGAAGTGTCTCTTGCTGAGGAGACAACTGAGATGGTTTCTGCTGTTTCACAGTTAGAAACCCCAGCTACTACAGAGGAAGTTACACCTGTACAAGAAGTAGAGGCCACTGAACAAAACTTGAAAGAATTGGACAAACAGACGCAGAAAGTTCTTTATGAAGTTGCTGAAAGAGTCAAGTCAGCAGACACAGCACAGCTGGTTGGTGAAGGAACCGTGACAGCAACTCAAATTACAGCAGTACAAGGAATTGAGTCAGAGGTGAAAGATGATGCTACAGACAGGAATTTTGCAAGCCAGGAACCTGTTTTGCTTGAACAGTGCTTGGAAAATGGAGAGAACAAGGAGGATAGCCTCCAGCCCCAGGGAAGTGCAGAGAGCACTCCAAGCCAAAAAGAACTTGAAGAGATTGTTCAACACCAAGGTTCTGAGAGAAGTGAAATGTCTGCTGTAGTGCAAGAAAGCAGCAAAGGACACAGAAATATAGATGCATGGAGAGATGAGAGCCAGCAGCAGGCATGTGAAAAAGTAGCTGCAGAAGACCATGAACCAATATCTGACATGCAGGAAACAGCAAAGGAACCTTCATCACATAACAGGACATTTCACAGCATCCAAGCAGTCACTGCCAAGGATGAGCTGTTTGCACAGCAGGAGCCTTCAGAAGAAGAGAAACTGCCCATAATGGAGCTGACAGTAGGCAAGGGAAGAGATGAATGTATTCCAGAAGTACAGGCTGCAGTAAGTACTACATTTAACACAAAGGTTGGTTTGTTGAAGACTCTAGTTGCAACTGTTATATCTTGCGCCTAACTTATAACCAGTTGTGGCAGTATTGCTGTCAAGGACTTTCCTTGTGCGGCCTGAGGCAAACAAGTCATCCATGAGAGAGCAATGTGCCCTGGTGGTCAAGAAGGCCTATAGTATGTTTGGGTGCATTAAGAAGAGTGTATTCAGCAGATTGAGGGAGGTTCTTCTCCTCCTCAGCCCTAGTTAGACTACATCTGGAGTATTGTGTCCAGTTCTGGGCTCCTCAGTTCAAGAGGGACAGGTAGCTACTGGAAAGAGTTCAACAGAGGGCTATGAAGATGATTGGAAATGAAAGACTGAAAGACTTGGGGCTGTTTAGTCTGGAGAAGAGAAGGGACCTTATCAATGTCTACAAACATCTGAAGGGCGCCTGTCAGGAGGATGAAGCCAGACTTTTCAGTGATATCCAGTGATAGGACAAGGGGCAATGGACATAAACTCTATCACAGGAAATTCCATCTCAACATGAGAAAATACTTTTTTACTGAGAGGGTGATGGAGCACAGGAACAGGCTGCCCAGAGAGATTGTAGAGTCTCCTCTAGAGATCTTCAGAACCTGCCTGGACACATTCCTGTGTGACCTGCCCTAAGCGGTCCTGCTTTACAGAGGTGTTAGACTCAATGATCTCTGGAGGTCCCTTCCAACCCATAGCATTCTATGATTTTATGATTCAATTATGTGGAACCACACATAGTAGATGGCATCTTCAGTTTTAGGCAGTGATAGAATTGTAATTGAGGTACCTATGCAAAGGGAGGAAATTAATTGACACCAGTATGTTCAGCTTTAAATGTGCAGGAGATACAGTGGCTGATGTGTTCCTGCCTTCTTCCCTACCTCCCCGCCATCTTCCTGGCTTTGTCCTTGCTTAAAGTACTGTCAGCTGTCCATTGCTTCAAGCTGTTCTTTGTTTAAGGAGCTTTCTGTCCTGAGAAGCCCTCTTCCTTTGGGTTGTTTCTTCTGGTGCTGCTTCACTCAGAACATTCCCTGACACTCCCTGCTCATCCTTTTTCACAGGTTTGTTTCAATTATCCACAGGTACAGGACAAGACAGAGGGTGAAACCCCTTCCTTGGGTCTTACAGCTGAAGAGACTGTGCAGCTGGAAGCAGAGGGCAAAACCCTCGTTACGGGACTAGAGTGCACAGAAGCAGTTGTCACCATGGTCCCTGTCAAACCTGAAAGACAAGATGAAATTCCTGACTTAGATTCAGAAGAGAAACCTTGTGCTGAAGGAGCTCCTAGTGGGGAACCTGCCCACAGAGAAGAAGAGGGAGCTGATGACAGCATCATAGTCCTTGGAGTAAAAACCACAGAAGTCACTGTTACTGAGGTTCCACTGCAGAATGAGGTCCAAATCTCTGCCCTTCCTTCAGAAACCATTGCCTCAGAAGCAGATGAAAATGCTGAGCAGAGTGTGAGGGATGGAGCTGACATGCACATTACAACAAAGGATTCTGAGCCCCTCCTAGAGCTACAGTGCAGAGAAAAAACAACAGAAACCCACTCCCAGAGTGATGAAACCCAAGGTGGTAAAATGGAAGATGAAACACACTTAGAGAGTGATACCGCTGCCACTGAGGCTCCCACGCAGATAGAACCAGACGACGTATCTAATTTAGCATCAGGATGCCCAGATGTCACTGAAAATGGAAGCACTGCCTTCACTGACATAAATGCTAAGGAACGTGAAATACCAAGCAGCTTAGCTGAAGAAGAGACTGTGGAACAAGAACAAGAAGTTGTAGGAACCTCCAACCATCAAGACTTTGAGAAGGAAGATAACAAAAATGAGCAGTTGATGGAAAGAGCCAAAGAAGTGTTTGAGTCTGGAAAATGGGAAGCTGTGAGAAGTGATGAATTTTCAGCTGCTATCCAACAAGAGGTTTCAGCTGCACAAGAGGAAGTCTCTGCCTCAACCTTTCCTCAACAAGAAAGCTTGGAGGCTCTGAAAGTACCTGTAGCAGCTGCAGCAGGTGAAGAGCATGTCATGCCAGGAATGGTAACACAAACAGACATGACAGCCAAAACCATACAGCCCCGGGAAACCACAGAACAAATGGCTTCTGAAGAGGTCTCCATTACTGTTTACTCTTCAGGCTGTGGCACCACAGAGCTTCTTAGTAGCATAGCACCTGAGCCTCAAGTAACTCCTGCTTTCATGAATGGAATATCAGAGGAGCAAGAGAGGCCTCAGAGTACAGAGCAACCCAAAGAAAATGGTATTCTAAGTGACAGCCTGTCTCTCACCCATACAGAATTTGAGAAGGATGTTGTTCAATCTTTGACTATAGAGTCCCAGAGTACGAAAATTGTGCTGAACGCCATCCAGACGGCTGTTCACAAACTTGCAGAAACAGAAGAGTCAGCTGCTTTTGAGTCAGAGCAACACATTAAGGCCATAGAGGAAATCCCATCAGATACAAATAAACCTGAACTTCTGGGAAGTATGCAGGCAGATCATCCCCTTCCAATAAAAGAGGAAGAGATATGGTGTAAAGAACAAGAGGTCCAGCAATCTGAAGTAGTGACAACTGCTACCTTGGCAGAGTCTGCAGAAATTCATGGAACTGTAGAAAAAACAAGAGAGATGCTATTAACTTCTGAGATGCTAAAAGATGGACCAAGTCAGCTTTCTTTAACAATTGTGAATAGCCCTGAAGATGTCTCAAGGGAAAACGTGAGACTTCAGAACTCAACGCTAGAACTGAGTACTGCAGAAAATTCAACCAAAGACCCCCTAGACATATACTCGCCAGAATTACGGGGAAAAGAAGTTGCGCAGATTGTGGAAACTACAGGCCAGTGTGCAGGTCAGCAGACACAGAGTGAGGATGAACGACATCATCTGCCGGTGGAAGATGGAAAAACACAGACATGGGAGGATGATACTTGCCAAGAAGGAGCACCTTGTGATAGTCCACAAAGTCAGAGCCTGGTAGCTTCTGAGGCCTTGAATGTAAGTAGCATTTTCAGCCAGCAATTTGTTTTTCCAAAATAGTTTTGGGGGTCTCTAAAACTATTGTGGTGAATTTTTTTAATTATGTTTTTTAATCCTAGTTAAAAGTTACTGCTCCTTGGTTTAACCAAGAAAGTGATACTTTTTAAAAAAAACCTTTTTCTTCCCTTCTCATTTTCCTGCCTCTCTGTCTACTCACCACCTATAATTTCCTTTCTGTACAGCTACCCTTCTTTAAAGACCTTTGACTTGGCCTGGTATTTCTAGGAGATGGAAAATTTGGCTTCCAGTTTTCCTAGATACACACTCAATATGGCACATGTTTAATGTATGGGACTTAATCCTCAAAGATGCTTCCTCTCAAACAGAGCTCTTTTTAAAATCCTAAAGGTTATGCATGTTGCCTTCCATGGTAAGCCTGGAGTGCTTCAGCTGCCAAAGCTCTCTGCACTTCAGTGAAATATGAATGAGAAATTACAGGTGCAGTCTCTGTAGGATATTTACTGCACTTGTTTTGTGAAGTCCTGACATCATGACCTCTGTCTCTTAGAACTGTTTGGGAAAATAAGATGTTCTTGAGAGAGTAAATTGTCATTAATAGAAGTTTTCCACCATTGTCTTTCTTTCAGATGTGCTAAGCACCCAGGTGGCATTTGGAGAGATGCCAGTCCTAGAGAACAACTGACAATCCTGTGACAGAGCCAGGAGCTTTATTCACTACCCTTTATTCTTGGATGTTAACACCTGTTCTTTTGAAGACCCCCTTTTGGTCATTTCTATTAAATAAACAATGCCTTTAATGTTGGCTAATATCCATATGAGTGTTCCATTCAAAGGCCATCAGCCTCTGCCCAAAACAGACCATTCAGACTGGAATGCACCCCTGAGTCAATGGGCAGGCCACTAACATTTTGGACACCTTTACTACTGTCCCCTCACTTAATGTGTGTCCTGTCTGTGCCATCTGGAATTCCTTCATTCATCCCTGAATCTCCCTTTCTTCTTTCTGCAGTCTTCCTTACCCCCATCAACTTCTGTAGCTGCCTTGATTTCACCTACGAGTGGCTGTAGCTGCTGCTTGACTTGTGTGCGAGGTAGAAGGGCTGACTCATGAGAACACATGAGACTTCTGACCCAGTAGCAGATATGTCTTTACCAAACAGCAGGAACAGGGTCAGGCACAAGTTCTTGAGCAAGATGCTCAGGATTGCTGCCTTCCAGTCTCCTTCAGGTATCTCTGTCTGTTCTTCAGTTGTGTTTGTGCAGGTCTGATTTACTCGGAAATTACTTCTACAGAATAGCTTCAGAGGAGGTTGAGGATACTCTTCTGTTGTTTCAGACTTTAGGTCTCGGGACCGGACTGTGATGTGTTGAATATTTATATGTATGTCTTAACACAGTTCTGATTTTAATATAGAGCTATGATACTTAACGCGCTATTTAGGCATACCCTTAAATGAATTTGGTAGAGAACAAACTGATAACATTGGAGCAGAAATTCTTGAGACATAGTTTCCTATTTATTGTTCCAGGTTTCTCCCTCTTGTAAAATCTCTCCAAAACTTGGCTGTCTTGCTTTGAATATTTATATGCACATCCTAAACCCAGTTTTGATTTTAATGTAGAACTATGATACTTCTAGAGACTAAAGGAGAGACCTGATCTATGTTGGATCCACCAATCCCTTCTACTTGCAGTCCTCTCTGGTTTCTGAGAACCCGCCAGACTTGCCATTTCCCTGTCAGCTTGCTCATGTAGCAGCCCTGGTGGTACTACAGCCCTCAAATCACACCCCTCTCATAGAATAGTTTGTGTTGGAAGGGACCTCTGCTCATTTCTGGTCATTGCTCCATCCAACCTCAAGCCTTTTCCCAACTGACACTAACACCCTTCCTGCATACAAGCTTACACCTTTCTCAAGCCCTGCCAGAACCTCTTTCCTGACACAGCATCGTCTGAAATTCTCCCCAATCCTATCACTTCCCTGTCTTCACTGATGGGAGGAGTAAGGGCTTGGTGATGAACTCTGCCTTGGATTGCAAAAAGCTGTTAAGACCTGTAGAGCTGTAGACCAGAATGAGCAGGGGGATTTGAAGGTATGAAGAAGCCCCAAGACCAAGAGTCCTGGGATGCCTGTCCCCAACAGGAGCTGGTTCTCTCTTTTGCTGTTTACATTAAAATTGAACATGGCATACAAGTCAGTACATTCAGCTCTGATTTCTGCAGTGAAGGTTATAGATCACACTTTGTGAAACCCAGTCTCATGAAGCTGAAGAACACCTCAGTATCCGAACTGCATAGTAATTTATTTTAAAATCAACTTCTAGTGTAAAATGCTTGTTATGGCAGGTGCTTGCCACTCAAGGCTGCACGTACAGCAAGCAATGTGACCAGAGCAATTGCATCATCTGGTGTTATCCCACGTGGAAGCATCAAAAGAGTTTTCCTTACCTCAGAGGAAATGACATAAATATTTAAAGCCAAACAGTGCGGTTTCAAACAATCCAGGCTATCTCTGTCCATCATTACTGGCAGCTTTCCCCGTTAGCTTTGGGCAATTCCAACAACTTCGGTTGAGTTGGCTTGCAAGTTAATCATGCTCTTAATAACACCTCACAAGTGCAAACTTGGCTGAATTTGTACAAATTGTATACCTATGTACGTTAAGCCATATTGCAATAACTGCAGCAGGTAAAATGAAGTAACAACAGCATGACCTGAGTAATCTTGATTCTTACGTTTGTAGCTCCAAAGCTGTTAATAATATGTAAAGTTAATTCTTGATTGAACCTCATTTAAATAAAGCTAGCTTTACCACAATGTAAACTGTCTGATGGTAGTAATTGGGACAGGAAAGTGCTTTAACTTGTGTGTTTTCTCCATTAATTCAGGGCTTAGGTAAGCAACATAGCAGATTTAAATACAAACCAAATGAAACAGCTTCTTATAGTTGACACCTCAAAGAATACTGCTCCCAAACCCACACAAATGGTGCAAGAAGCATGCCTCCACATGAAGATAGTACTTCGGCCTCTGAAACTCCCATTTGGAACTGTAAATTCTGGCTTATGCTTAAAAGCTTCAAGCTTTCTCTAATCCAGTGTATTGGGTCACTCAATTGCATTTTGTGTTTTTAAGGTAGATTTTAATTGGTTAAATAAAATGCAACTACAGCTTTGTTCTAATGTGTGCACAAGGAGTTTTTTTCAGCTTGCTTAGCGTCAATTCTTTCCTGATGGTTGCTTCACCTTCAGAGAGCTAGATTTGCTCCTGACAATTCATTTGTTGTTGACCAATGTTCAGTTTTTGACATGAATTAAACAAACTAATTTCAGAATTGAACTGCAAATTGGTTGTCAGTTTCTATAAAATACACATACTTCTTCTGAAGTAATTACTTCAGAAGACTGTGAAGGAAAAAATCTATTCATGTTAAGATAGCTAACATTATTTAGTGAGCTAGAAATGAAAAATTAATACATCTCATGCCTTGCCTTGCATGTAACTGAAGTATGAAAAACCTCAACAAAGCAACAACTTGAATATCCACCAAAAAATTGGTGCAGAGTAGTAGAATACAGACTTTAGACCCATGGTAACTAGTACCTCCTAGGGTTTCCCACTTCTGTTAGCTGGAGTATACTCATGGCACCAAAAATCCTGAGCTGCCTGTGATTTATTTTCACAGAGCTCAGACTTCAGACATGACATTTTCCCAGCCATCTATGTTCTATGGCTAAGGAGATTTAGCAGCATTTGCCTCTCAAGCGACTTGCACAGATTCACACCTGAACTACATCAAGTGTGTAAAGCTACACACTTAGCTTCTTATCTCAGATAAGATCCCAAAGCTAGTAGACACAAATACCTCCACTGGTCACAGCAAACAGAGGGAAACGTTGCAGGATCCTGTCAATGCTTGCCTCTTGCATCAGGGGGCTTGTGTCACATGTGAGTGATCTTACAGTCCAGTTCTGGCATCTGGAGGTGTAGGTCAAACCAGCATTTCCCACCAGACTTGGTGCTCAAGGCACACAACCTCTGTGAGTCCTTTTGCAAGGTTTGTGGATTTATATTATCACATTACTGGTTAATATGGAGTTCCTAAGCAGGCATCAAAGCAGGGACTGGAGACCAAGCCTTCTGCATCCCAGGGAAGTTTGTGTTCCAGTTTTTCTTCTGTAAGGCTGCTGTATTGTCAGTGGCTTAAGTATGCTGCCTATTAGCTGTAGCTGTGGAAGCAGATCTGGTTTTCCCATTTAGATGCAGAGCATATGGGAAGCAGCTGTGCTTACTGAGGAACCTGCCTAGCTTTGGCTACAGCTGGTGCCCAGGCATGGGCAGGCAGCTTGCCAAGCAGCACAGAGGATTCCTGAGATGGCCATGTCTGTATGCTGGGTCTTTGTCATTAACACTGCCACATGGGAGGGAAACAGGCCTAAGGAGGAGGCTGATGGCCCTGCAAGGAAGGATGTGGTTTGGAATGAGGAGCAATGTGGACCAAAAGGCCCATGGGATTAGCAGCAGAGTTACATCCATTCCCTGAGCTTGGAAACACCACCTATCTCAGTCCTTAGTGCAAGGACTGGTGACTTGATGAAATGAGGGAAGCAGAAGTCCACTATGTCATGGGAGCTGCTTCCTGGGAATGGTGTACCTGAAAAGTTGCCATAACCTAGCCTACAGGTATATCTCTGTCCCTCCTACAAAGGTACCAGACTAGAAAGGGTAGGCAGCAAGATGCCTTTTTCTCTAAGACAAGAGGGGATTATCAAAAATGGAAGCATTTACAAGCCAGCTGCTGTCCTGGAAGGCAGATATCCCAAGAAGCCTTTGGGAAGCAGTTTGACAGCAATTCCTGCCTACTCCCCAGTGCAACTGTCCCCTTGGAACTGTCCCAGGGTCAGCATGACAGTCAGCAGTGCCTGTCATTTCCCATAGAAATGGCTGCATGAAGCGGAAAATCTGACACACACCTATCTGAACTAACTCTGCCCTCTTTCACCTTTCTAGCAGTAGCCCTGAGGCTCACAAACTGTATGGTAGGGAGAGGTGATGCTCAGCCACTGCCTGGAGTAGTGCATGTGCAGGGCCTCAGGGTGCCCAGCTCCAAGGCAGTCCAGGGCCCCGGGCTGCCTCTGCTCCCTACAGCATTGGCAGCTGGTATGAATTTTGCAAGGTTGTGCATCTGGCCCTGGCCACCAGTTCCATGATCACCTCTTGTCCATACTGAGGTCCTCTGGCAAGAGGAAGGAGGGCAAACATAGGATGAGGTAGACTGTGTGATTTAAATTTCAGTTGCTTTTGCAGTTGAAGACGTGGTCAAAAAGAGTAAAGTTTTCAAGGTTGGCTTGCTAAAACAGAAGAGGCTGGAAGGTTACTTCCATCTCTGAAGGAAGGCTGTGCTTGGGGCTGGCAGGGCACGGGGGAAGTGTTGGCCAAAGTGAGATGCTGACTGGAGTGGTAACCTTCCCATGGTTCCTGTGGCAATGTGGCTGTTGAAACAGAGGAAACATCTCTTAGCCTAAATACAATAGGGTGTTTTATCCTCCGGAATGTGTTTTCACTATCAGTACATGAGAGCAGTTTAGAGTAGCAAAGACCAGTAAGACCTCTTCAGTATTCCAGAGCTGACACAAACTCCTCTAAACTAGAATATTTTACTAAACAATCTTGAAAATAGTATAATTCTCTTTGGCATAGCCTCTCTGCTGGAGAAATGCTTTCAGTGGACTTTTGCCTAACCTGCCATGATCCTGCTATTGGATTCAGCCTCACACATCCTCTTTCCTCCCCACAGCAGAGCCAGTCAATGCCATGCAGATGCAGAGGAGGAGCCTGCATCACTATGAATGGTATGGCAGCAGCTGGGCATATTGCTGGAAGTTCATATGAAAGTATATTTATTAAAACAAAAAACAAACAAACAAACAAAAAACCACTAAAATGAGCACCCAGACACACCCTGTAAGTTACTATTGATATAAATTGGGAGAAGGAGACTCATTTTTACCACAGCAGGATATTGACTATGTTGGAATTACTCTTTTGTGTTTTTCACTCATAGCAAAGAGCTGCTCCTGGGAAGAACAGATATAACACTTCTGTCTGTAATAATTTCCTCATGTGCCTCAAGGCTTTGGATATTCCTGATATTTATTAATTTAGTTTTCCAATGAAAGAGACATCACATTTTGGTTTTTCTTTCCTGTTATGAGCTTGGATCACTGGCAAGCATCAAACCTTACAATGTAAGCAGTAGAGATGATTTTGCTAAAGACTTCAAAAGCTCTCTTTCTGTTGTGGTGAACGTGCTGGAGCCCAGTGACAATGTGCTAGGGCATACCAACATATTACACTCAAAATTCAACCAAACCGTGGGAACAGTGTCCCCAGAGGGAGATTTTAAGCAGAGAAAACTGAAAAAAGGGAGTAGTAGTGCTGATGCTTGAAGAACTCACATTTCTCATCCTCCTTGGAAGGCAGCACTCTGGGCTGGAGGAGCAGCTGCACATTTGTGTACTGTGTGCACTCTGTGTGTACGTGCATGTGCAAAGGGCAAGAAGGAGGACTCAGGAAACCACAGGCCAGTCAGCTTCACCTCCATCCCTGGAAAGATGATGGAACAGCCCATTCTGGATTGCATCTCTAGACACGTGGAGGAATACAAGGTTATTGGGGGTGGATTTGCCAAGGGGAATTCATGCTGGACCAATCTCACAGCCTTCTATGATGGCATGACTGACTGGTGTAGATGAAGGGGGAGCAGTGGATGTTGTCTATTGAGAGGCCTGTATCTAGCAGTGCTGCCCAGGAGTCCTGGGTCCAGTCTTGTTCAACATCTTCATCAATGGCCTGGAAGAGGGATAGAGTGAAGTCTCAGCAAGTTTGCTGATTATACCAAACCAGGATGAGTTGCTAAAACAGCCAAAGGCTGTGCTGCCACCCAGTGTGACCTAGACAGGCTGCAGAGCTGGGTGGGGAGAAATGTAATTAATTTTTATAAAAGAAAATGTGAAGCCCTACACCTAGGGAAGAACAACCTCATGTTGGGTCCTGACCTATTGAAGAGCTCTGTGCAGAAGGACCTGGGAGTTCTGCTGAGTAAGAAATTAACCATGAGCATGTGATGTGTCTATCTGCAGGCCAATGGTATCTTGGGGTGCATTAAGAACAGTGTGGCCAGCAAGTTCAGGGAGGTTCTCCTCCCCATTTACCTCGCCCTAGTGAGGCCACATCTGGAATCTTGTGTCCAGTTCTGGATGGCCTCTTCAGTTCAAGAGAGACAAGGAACTACTGGAGAGAGCCCAGTGGAGTGCTATGGAGTTGACTGGGGGACTCTTACAAGCAAAGACTGAGAGACTTGGGTCTATTTAGCCTGGAGAAGCAAAAAGGGAGAGGGGAGCCTATCAATGCTTATAAATATCTAAAAGGCAGATGTCAAAAGGCTGAGGCCAGCTTCTCTTCAGTGGTGCTTAGTGACAGGACAAGGTTGTCAAAGTGTCATATCCGGTCTTCTGAGTGACACCAAGGCACCACCCTAGTCCTGGTCAGCCCTGTCACGAGGGATGTGACAGTGTAAGGCATTTGTTTCCTCTTTGGTGTAAAAGGTCCCCTCCTGTGTACCTACTGCTGCAAGCCTCAGGACCAGGTGCTTTTGAGTGCTCTGAGGCCTGCCGTGCAAAGCGCTCTGCTCTCTGTAGGGATGGTCCGCCGCAAGGCAGGGCTGTGAGATTCCTTTCTGCACCCTTTGGCTTCCCAGTGCAGCCTCTCGGGTCTAGGAATGCAGTCACAGAGCTGCTCTTTGGAGAATGCAGCCCTGTGATGGGCTGCCGGCCGGCCAGCCAGCGAGGACGCCTTGGGGCTTGCATTGTGTGACTGCACCATCTAGTGCTGCCTTTTGCAAACTCACCGCCTGTCTTTCAGCCAAAAGGGCGCACAACTCGTTTCCCACAACTCGACAGGGATTGCAGCTCAGTTGTGTGCAGAATCACATTTCCTGCTTCATAAGACCCCAAAAGCAGCAGAAAAGGATGTGGCAAAGACAGCAGGTTCTTCTAGCTGCTGTCTTCTCTGTTAGGCAAGCTTTCATGCAGCCTGGAGAGCAGTTAAAGAGGAAGAAGCATCACAAAGTGCAAGCTTGTGTCAGTGAAGTGTGTGCACAATGTGGACGTGTGAAATCATCAGCTGCTTTAGTGGGCTCTGAAGGGAAAAGACAGGTTCAGGTCTAGACTGACAGGTGTTCGGTGCCAGCCACTGCTCACTCAGCTCCTGCCCAGGCACTGCCCTAGGGTACAGCTGCTGTGAAGGCCTGATGTGTGTTGGGAGAAGCACTTTTGGGCTGCAAAAAGAGCAGCATGTATGTGGAGTACTGAGGCCAGAAAGAGAGATGGTCTGCTGCCTCTGCAGCCTTGCAAAAGTAGCTGTGGGATTGTTTCTGAGAAGCCTGAAAGTCCTCAGAACTAACGGCAACAAGCCACGGGAAAGGTATAGACCAGACTTCCAAGCTCAGAGGAAGGAATATGCCAGCTTATACCAAAAAGCTGATCCACCAACAGCTGTGCTGCTGAAGCTGCCCTACTTCCTGGCCTTGCTGAGGGGACACCTGTAGCATGATGGAAAGGAAGCAGAGGGAGCACTGGAATCAGCCTTCACCAGGGTTAGGTGGCGATACCCTCCAAGAGGTGCCCCATTGTATGTCAGCAAGTATCACAGAATCACAGAACGTTAGGGGTTGGAAGGGACCTCAAAAGATCATCTACTCCAACCTCTCTGCCAGAGCAGGATCACCTAGAGTAGGTCACACAGGAATGCATCCAGGTGGGTTTTAAATGTCTCCAGAGAAGGAGACTTCACAGCCTCTCCGGGCAGCCCATTCCAGTGTTTTGTCACACTTAACAGTGAAAAAGCTTTTCCTCGGGTTCATGTGTCATATATCAATATATGCCACAAAAGATAAAAAAGAGGGGCGCACCTCTCCTGCAGTTAATGCCACGGAAAAGAGCTAGCTGTCTCCATGCAAAAAGGAGAAAGCAAAAGGGGGAAATTGGGGAGCACCTGCAGTCACCACTAAGCATAACTGGATACAGAACCTCTGTTTATATAAAGAGCAATCTTCAAGTCAGTCAAATGCACTGACATCACCTGTTTTACAGCTGGTGGAGTTTGCCTTGCCAGCTCTTCACAACAGCCCTCTGGGACCCATGCCCAAGGATGATGGTGACACAGTATGACTTAAGAAAATAATGACTAAGGCAGAGGGTTTTAGGGATGTGAGCTCTAGGATACTCACTTCTATCAGCAGATCCCAGACCATGAAGATGCAGGCAATTAAGGTCAGGGTTTGATCCTGTGGCAGCTGAAGCAACTGCAACTTGCCCTGCTGAGGGTTCAAGCACCAAGGTGATGGGGGCAGTGAATGAACACTGCTTTATGACACTGCCCACTGACACAGGAACTCAAATGCAGACAGCAGATAAGGACACTTATCAAAGACACCCTTCACTTACCAAACCACTACTTTCAGTTGTAAGCATCCATGGGCAAGTCACTGCTCACCCACTGGGCATGGCTAAGTTAATTCTGTCTAATGGACCAGCAGTCCATGTGACCTTATCCTTTGGTCCTCATGATTGGTACCTTTTAGGTACAGATTTACTGAAGGGTCAGTCATGGGTGGATCCGTGGGGAAGAGAGTAATCAGAGATGACTGCTTCCTTTACTGCACAGTCCATTTTCTGTCAACGCACCCCTGTGAGCCTGTTACTCACAGATGCTGCCTTAGTCCAAAGCAAGCTAGTTTGCACTCCACATTAACAGTTCTCTCCTGATGCCATCCATCCTTTTTCTGAATTGACAAAAGATGAGAAAGAACAGGGAATCATTGGCAAGTCTCATGCCACTACAAGTCTCTTGTATGGCCTTGAAAGAAGCCCAATGGCAAGTGGAAACTAACAGTAGATTATGGAGGCCTAAGTGCTGCTGCCGCACTGCTCAGAGCAGCTGCTCCCAGTAGAGCTCAGTATAGTCATACAGGCAATCCTCTTAAATGATGGATGGCAACTATCAATGGGAAAGAGACTTCTTTTAATGATCCAGTAATAGAGTCAGACGGGATGAGCTTTGCTTTCTTCTGGCTAGGACTCCATTTATTGTCTATCACAAGACTTACACCGTAGTCCCACTGTAAGCATAGCTCAAGATACATTAGCTTAAAAGCTAGGAATGTTAAAATTCCACAAGAGGTCACTGTGAGGCAGCGCATCAGTGATGTCTTCGGAGGTGGCCACTTCGTAGAACCCCTACAGGGGCTATGGACAAGTGCTCCAACACGCTCAGTCAACTGGAACAGTGATCCCAGAAGAACAAAAACAAGGGCTCTACCACAAATTCATCTGTTGGGGAGTCAGATGGATAGGTGGAGGAATGCTCTTGAATGAGGAGTTATATGGCCTGCTAGAGACTTGAGGATCTTGGAGGGCACATATGCCAGGATTTACCATAACCACTCTTCAACTTCCTAAAGATCAATCTGGTCCAGGAATACACCCCACAATATAACAAGGCTCTCAGAGATGTGAAAGAGAAACACAAGTGTCTATGGGTCACTGAGACTCATTCAGTCTACATGGCCCACTCACTACTGGCCCAGGTAGGAGAGAAGCACCCATATTGGTGGGGACAAGAGCAATAGGGGCTGCCTGGATCCATGCAACATCGCTTCACTTTGGGCTCCAAACCACAGAAGAATTTTGTGTAAGAATGCAGTAGTATATACCACAAGATTACTATTAAAGCATTACAAAAAGAAAGGCTAATTTTGAATAGGAAACCAGAGACTGTGTCTTTACAGGACAAGTGTGAAGCTTGGCAGTTGGGTCATTGTGAGGGTACATCTCCTCTCTTAGTAAAGCTTCTTGAAAATCCAAAACTAGCTTCAGTGTTTATTTCCCTGGAAGGGAAAGAGTGCCTCACCCCCAAAGCTCTTTGCGCTTAAATGAAATCTGAATTGAAAAAGGCAATAGGTATAATCTCTCTCTAGACTATTTACTGCATTGCTTAACTGATCCTTTGCTGTTGCCATCACTAGGAACTGCTTGGGAAAAAAAGGTGGTCTTGAGAGAGTAAGTAGCCACTACTAAAGCTTTCTTCTGTCGGATGCACTAAGCATGCTTGGAGAGATGCCAAGTTTTGGAGAACAACCGGCAAGGCTGAGGCACAGCCAGCAGCTACATCCACAAGTCTGAATTCTGGCATGCTAACAGTTGCTCTTCTGAAGATTTCACCTTTTTTACGTGGCCACAAAACAGCAATGCCTTTAATGCTCGGTAACGCTAGCTACACATGTGCTCCATGTAAAGGTCTGCACAACTGACCCGAGATCCCGGCAGAAAACAGGCCACTCCCCTCGCATTTCCTATGAGGAGACAGGGACAGAAACACGGTCATCTCCCGCACCTGTTCTCAGGGAAAAGGAAAAGCTGAAGCTGAAAGCAGGGAAAAAGCAGAGCAAGATGGGCAGGAAAATACATTCTGTTCACCACACTCTTCCATAGTGCTCGCAAAGTTACCTGCTTCACTTCAGTCAGAGCACGTCAGTGCTATTCAGGAGACAGCTTGAAGCCTGGAGTGCTACTTGTCCTAGAGGCACCCACAAACCAGACAGCAACAGGCACCTGAAAACTGCGGATTTATTACAATTATTCTGCACTCCTCCCAACACAAGAAAATTAGAGTTGCATGTTAGTTGGGAATATGCTCCTCCACAATCAGTTAAACTATTCAGAAAGATGAACCAAAACGTGCATACACTCACTCAGAAAAGGACAATCTCCCCACAGGTACCCAAAATATTTACACATACACTCACCAAAAGAGGGGTGAGGACTCCTTAGACGAGGTCCCACTCCAAGGGGAGAGAATCCTACTGCCTGGCTGCTTGCTGTGTGGAGAACCCCTTCTGTCCGTAACAGGACTCCATTTATATCCTGGTGACTGTGTACTGGTGGTCAATTTCTTCATTAGTTGGAGGGCCGAGTCCTTTAAGCAGTAAAGGAACTTCTGAACTTCTGAGTCCAAAGGCACCTGCTATTGCCTGGGGGCTTTCAACTGATCTTTATCAGCTTCTAGCAAGCCTCGGTCCTTTGTGTTTGCAGGATGGTTGTACCTGCTACACTACTCCAGCTCACATTGCCCCCTCCCTTATCCTCAGTGCTAAGTGTAAGCAGTATTGTATCCCTATTTCTCGGTTCTCTGAGCTGCGTTTAATCTTGTTCCTTGCAAGTAGCAGGAAATAATTGTGCTCATGTCTCATATAAGAGTCACCACTATAGTATGGCCCTGTCAGTACTGCTATCAGCAGCTGCATGCCAGAGCAGACAAATCCTTTTGGCACCTGTGCTTGCTTCCTCTCACCATGCAAAGCCTTGACTCCTTTAAGCACTCCGGAGGAGCCCAGCAGCAGGGCATGGCCAGCTGCACAGAAAGCCATCACCTCACACTGCCTTGCAGGAGTATCAGAAGCAGAAAAATGTTTTCAGTGGCATTGCAACACCAGGTGATCTTCTCACGGGCCTGCTAAAGATTTGTGCTGAGACAGAAATCAAGGTCTTGAGAAATTTAATTTCTGTACCACTTCTGGGAACAGAAAGCAACTCCTTCAGGAGCAAGAGGCTTTATCTCTCTTGGTTTCTGCAGAGGAAAAGGCATCACTGTGACCTTCTTCTCCAAATTCCTGGCATGCTCCTCTCTTGAGGATACAGATATAAATCCCATGCAGAGAACTTTCTGACCCTCCAGCTAGTGAGAATACGAGGTGGTGCTCCTCTTGTCCAGGCAAGTATGCTGCATTCTGTAGCCCCTTCTCTAAGCCGGCTGGCAGGAGCAAACGGAAAGCACCATCCTTGAGAGGAGCACCATCCTCAGAGTGCCTGATCCTGTCCCTCGGCGGACAGAGCAGAAGCCCCAGTTTCACAGCTGAGGTGGCTGCCTCCTGAGGAACTGCTTAGCTGTCTTTCAGACTGCCCTCGCCGCTGGAGTTGCTGTTGCACCACACATCAGCTCTCCCCTCCGCACGGCACAGCTCTGCAGGTAGGTGAGCGCCAATCCCACGTTACAGCCGACTCCTTCAGCTGACTTCTGCTCCTGTCTCGTTTGCAGCAGGTGCGACTCGGTAAAGACTGGTGCCATCGTGGCCCTTTGCTCCGAGACACACCCTGCCCCACGTATCCTCCCGGAGCAGCAGCGCTCTGGCCTGTGGGAAAAAGAAGGTGCGGACGCAGGCAGTCCCGCTCCCAGTGCCACTGCGGCCGCAGCAGCTCGCTGGAGCCACAGGCTAGCGGCCCGGCCCTGCGCCGTGCCTGCCGCGGGCATGACGTCCGGCCGGTACCGCACACCCCATTGGCTGGCTCGGTTGGCTACCCTTGGCGCGACCTCTCCCAGCCTCTCGTGAAAACCACCCCCAGCCCACGCCAGCCGAAGCCGAGACGTAAGCCCGGGGAGCTCCTCAGGCTCGCGGTACCGGAGGGCGCCCGTTCTTGCGTTCGCACGAGCCTTGACACTGACAGACGCGGGAAACTCGCTCGAGGCGCGACGGAGCTAACGGGCGCCCCGCTCGCGCGTTGCCCTGGAGACGGCGGGGAAGGACTCAGCCGCCGGCGAGCAGCGCAGCGCTCTTCAGCTGCCCTCCGTGTCCCTCAGCGCTCTGGGCCCAGCTGTCGTAGCCAGGACAGCGTGGAACAAGCCATCCTCACTTGGGCTTTGACTTGGGGTGTGTTGCTAAATGTGGGTCATGCTGCAGCTTGTTGAAAAGTATAGAGCAGGGCAAAAAAACTCTGGCCTCTAAGACTCAGTGAACAAGGGTGAAGAGTCTCAAGGGTTGGTTTTGCAGTCATTGTACTGTCATAGATGAGTGTGTTAAGCCCCTTAAAGAATCACTGTCCAAGAGATATGTCCAAAAGTGTGTTTAATACGAATTTGTAAGAGTGAAGCTTCACAAAGTGTGGTGGGAAGGTTCCCTCCATACCTTCCTGAGTGGAAGAAATACACAACAGAAAATCAACTTAGAGCTGGGCTGAAAGGATTTTTGCACATAGACTGGGAGTGAAAGGGGCAAGGAAGGCCCTCCCATTGAGTCACAAGGTTCAAGACTGGACCTCAGGAGTTGATGCAGCTAGATCCAGTCTTGGTCCCAGACTTGCGCAACAGTTTATGACTAAGAGAATTTGGATGTGGGGATTTTGCTGATAGCAATTTAATGTGGCATTGTAGGTCCTGTATTACTGTAAGGTAGCAGGAGTTGAAACTTCAGTAATGCTATTAGGATTAATCATAAAATCAGGCTGTATGATTATGCAGCAATGCTTAATCCATCAAGAATCAGTTGTAGTCAGTGTGGTGATTTAGATAAGGATTCAGCATCATTCTCCAAGCTGTTACTTTACACAGGAATTATTCTCTGGTGTTGCAGGGTCCAGCTGAGTAGAGTAATAAGCCACAGAGTGGTGCAGATCTGTCTTTTGAGTAAGGCTCCACTGGTTGATCATTCGCTCTCACACACAAATCCTTCTCTTTTGAATAATCCCACAACTCCAGTACTGGAGCAGAGGCTACATAGTTTTGGAAACTATTCTCTCTTTGGACCCCACCATACAGGCTCCACTTCATTGGCCTTAACAGTTTCTGTCCACAGCTTACTTAACTGCTCTAGCCCTGGGAATATTTCTGCAAGAGTCTGGACCTGTTCTGGGTCTACTAATGTTTGTCCTTCTTTTCATACAGATCCTAAATATTTTACTTCCTGTTATCACAGCTGAAATTTATATATGGGGACCTCTTTTATTCTGTACCCAGCGCATCTGTTAGAACAAATCGGAGCACATTTCTCTGCGTTCTCCTTCTCTCTTGGCATTTTAGTCCTCCAGAGAGCCAAATCCCTAGGATTCCCAGGTTGGTTGTTATATACAGACAATATAGGTAAGGAGGCTCACCCACTGCCTCTACAAGTGCTGGTTGCACAGCAGCAGGATTAGGCAAGACATTAGAAAACCTCTTTTTGGATAAGTCTGCTGTACCAGGACTTCCTTTCCAGTTCTGCAGTACCTTGGCCAGGAGTGTCCTTGTGTGTGTGCCTTACCCACATCAAGCTGTGTGCCCATAAGTAAGCTGCAGCAGGGGAGGGAATCAACCCCCCCACTATGCTGAGAGGGACTCAAATTCATTACAGTAACTCCACCAAACCCGATCAGGGAATTTTAGCATTCCTACTTCCATGCCTCTTGTTCCAGACATTCCAGGTGAACTCACTCAATGCCACCAGTTGGATGTTAAGAGACAAGAGGGTCTGAAGATAGTGGCCTAGGCTGCTATCTGGGTTGTCAACTTGTTAAAGAAGTGCCGCCCAATTGAGACATCCACTGTCAGTCACTCCACAGTCCCAATGTGAGGTTTCCTGCAGCTGAGTGTCGGGCACTGGATCTCATAAAAAGGGAATAATTTCATAGCAGGGTACACCAGCAGGGTCAGCTCCAGCTGAGTGCCTCTGGAGAGGAATAAGGATAACACAATGCTAGCTTGCATCACTGCTGTATGCGCACAAAATGCACACATGTAATAATAAGTTGCACACTGGAGTTGCGGGGTACTTCCTACACACTCGACGGAGCAATACAGGAAGTGTACATTTATGTTAGCTTGCATTTTGTGGCTTCACTTGTCTCTTCTCTGAGTAGATTTCCAGGGGTCCCAGGAAGACTTCACAGAATCACAGAAACATCCGGGTTGGAGAATACCCTCAGGATCACCAAGTCCAACCTATAACCCTACTCTACAAGATTCATCTTAAACCATATGCCTAGGCACCACACAAACAACCTTTAAACACATCCAGGGTTGGTGACTCAACTACCTCCCTGGGCAGCTCATTCCAGTGCCTGACCGCTCTCCATGAAAGACTTTTTCCTAATGTCCAATCTAAACCTACCCAGTCTCAGCTTGAGGCCGTTCCCCCTTTTTCTGTCTCTAATTACTTGCGAGAAGAGACCAGCACCAGTGTCTCCACAATGTCCTTTCAGGTAGTAGTAGACAGCAAGGAGGTCTCCCCTCAGCCTCCTCTTTTTCAAACTAAACAGCCCCAGCTCCCTCAGTCGCTCTTCATAAGTTGTATTCTCTTGGCTCTTCCATATTTGCCAAGGCAACAGACATGTGCTGAAAATGAGGAAGTCCTGCTGGCAGCTTCCTTTGGCAGGGCTAAAATACTGGCACTACAAGTTACTGGATGCTGCTCAAGCACCTGAGCTGAGCTCTGCATCTTGTCATAGGTGATCTGTTTAAAAGCATGAACACACAGACAGCGTGGTAGCAAGGCCATGCTGCAGAGGATGTGTGTTTCATAGGTTTGGGCTAAATTTCATTAAAACCTGTGCTTTTGGATGGAAAAGATAGTGAGCTTTGCTGCAGGAATAATTACATACAGCATGCTGTGTATTTCTCAAGTAAGGGTAGGAGAGAAACAATTTCTTTCTCACATAGTTTTGCCTTAAAGTAAAAAAAATCAACACACCAAAACAACCTCCTCAAAAAAAAAAATGCTTAAGAGGGAACACAGAATGAGAGAATCTAAGCTTGAAAGGTGCATTTGCAAATAAACTTTGGAAATACTTGTACAATGACATGGGGAAGAAAAGGAATTCTAGCAAAATTGGCACAAAATCTAGACATGAATGGTAGCACATTGAAGAGGCAGATAAACTTTGCAAAGAATGAAGAGAAAATATATGCATTTATGTAGAGTTACAACATTAAATTGAGAAGGGAAGTAACTGTTTTTCTCTTGCTGCTGTTTAAACAGTTGGATAAACAGAACCTTCTGGTGCAACATTGAAGGAAAGCCACTGAAACAATGGAGACAAGTCCATCTGGCTCAAGCACCGAGGATGGTGTGGAGATGCTGAGAAAGAGGATGCTCATACAGAGAAAGAGTTGCCCTCTGTGGAGGACGATGCAGAAGACCACACATCTGAGGCCCAGTCTTATGATCTGTGTTGTAAGAAGGTTTTTAAATGTGTTGGATGCAGATTCACAGTGAAGAAGGAAAAGATGGGAAAATTGGAACCAGTTCAACTACTTACTGTGAAAAAGGAAGCCCAAGTCTCTGAAGGAGCTGCTGATCATAAAGAAGTCATAGAATCATAGAATGGTAAGGTTGGAAGGGACCTCAAGGATCATCTAGTTCCAACCCCCTGCCATAGGCAGGGACACCTCCCACTAGTACAAGTCACTCAAGGCCTCATCCAACCTGGCTGTGAACACCTCCAGGGAGGAAGCATCCACCACCTCCATGGGCAACTTATTCCAGTGTCTCACCACCCTCACTGTAAAGAACTTCCTCCTAGCATCCAGTTTAAATCTCCCCTCTGCCAGTTTAAACCCATTGCTCCTTGTCCTGTCATTACAAGACCTTGTAAATAGTCCCTCCCCAGCCTTCCTGTAGGCCCCCTTCAGATACTGGAAGGCTACTCTAAGGTCTCCTGGAAGCCTTCTCTTCTCCAGGCCGAAGAGCCCCAACTCTTGTAGCCTGTCCTCATAGGAGAGCTGCTCCAGCCCTCTGATCATCTTCGTGGCCCTCTTCTGGACCCGCTCCAACAGTTCCATGTCCTTCCTGTGTTGGGGGCTCCAGAACTGCACACAGTACTCCAGATGGGGTCTGAAGAGAGTAAAGGGGCAGAATCCCCTTCCTTGCCCTGCTGGCCACGCTGCTCTTGATGCAGCCCACGACTCGGTTGCTGTCTGGGTGCATGTGCACACTGCAGGCTCATGTTGACCTTTTCATCAGCCCAGAAGAAAGAGCAGTGCCTGTGGATGCACTCTGTGCAGAAGATAATACCTGCCATGGGTTGAATTGAGGCAGCTGATGATGCCCTCATGCCAGCTTCAAAATGAAAGTGCTGCCTGGAAGAAAGTACTATGGGTTTTGAAGTTCAGATTGTAACATGTGAGGCTTCCTGTTCCAGTTGCTGTTTCTGGTTTCTGGGGTTGGGGCATTGGTCTTTTCTGCTGTGCTGGCTGCTATATGCTTGGGTGGGCGGAACTGTTTTATCGTCGGCTTCTGTTGCTGCTTCTGCATTTTGCTGCCCTTTTGTGCAAATGGGTTAAGGTAATTGCGCATTGCATTACCTCAGTAAATTCTTTATCCCAATCCATTGTTTTGTGTGTTAAGTTCCCTCCCAACTGTGTGGGGAGATGGAGGGCTTGTGAGAATTGACTGTGTTAACCCAGAACACCACCAGCACACTGCCAATTAAAACAGCAGCAGCTGAGTCTCCTAAAACACCAGAAGCAAATGAGATTTCTTCTCAGTCAGCTGCCTCAGCCACTGATACTGCATCACCGTTAAGAAAATTTTTTACTCAGGGATGGACTGGACTTAGAAAAAAGAAGAGTTTTAGGAAGCCTAAAGAAGACAAATTACAGGCTCCTACAAAAGAAGAGGAGCAACAAAAAGAGGAAGCAACACTGACAAGTGACATCAGTGAAAGGCAGGAGAAACCTGAGTTTGAAAAGCAAGATGAAGAGAGGAATGTGACAGCAGTAACTAGTGGAGCACACGAGAAGGAACAAACTGAAGGAGAAAAGCAGGAGTCAGAAAAGACACTGACAGCCATAGCAGTGGAACCAAGTGAGAAGGATGAGCTAATCAAGCATGATCAGCAGGGACAAAAAGAGGATGTGGCAGCAGCAGGAGAAAAAAAAACAAAACAAAACAAAACTGAAGATGGTGAAGAAAGTGGTGGAACTCTCAGGTGATCTTGAAAGAAATTAAAAAGGGAAGGAGAGAAAAAGTGACGAGATAGAAAACCCACAAGAACCAAAGTCAGTGTGAATGGAGAATTAAAAAGATCCTCAGAAGCCTTGCCAGTGGGAGAAAAATAGGAGTCAGCAGAGAAGTGTGAAATAGATGACAAAACAGGAATACCCTCTGAAGAGAAACTTGCAGCAGGATCTTTAGCAACTGAAATTTCTAGTGAACAGCTTAAAAAATCTGAAGGAAAAGAATTTGATGAAAAGGCAGAGAAAGATAAACTGACATTGTCACCCACAGCAGAAGACATTAACTATGGAGAAGCTGTTTTAGTTCAGGAACCTGTTCACTTAAAGAGTCCTTGGAAAATGGAGAGAAGAGGATGGCCTCCATCCCCAGGGAAGTGCAGAGAGAATTCAGAGCCAAAACGGACTTGAAAAGAGTGTTCTACACAAAGGTTCACTGAGAAAGGAAATGTCTGCTGCAGTGTAAGAAAGCAGCAAAAGACACAGAAATATAGATGTATGGAGAGGTGAGAGACAGTGGCAGGACTCCAAAGTTAATTGTCTTTTAGGTGTGTTTACTTTGTAAGATTAAAAGATGCAGAAAGAAAAAAAAAAAAATCAACAATCTGGTCTTCAATTGCTTGGGATGAAGATAACTGAAGAACTACATTAGTCTCCAAAAAAGAAGCCCTTCTTGCTTTCCTACTCTGAGAGCATGTCAGCTAAGTGAGATGAAATAAAAAACACATTTAAAGAAATTGTATTGGCAGATTAAAATCCTAAGTTTTAAAACGGGCAACACAATTATCTAAGGTGCAATTTCTTTACCTCAAAACACTCTTACACTTTGAAGTAAAATAAATTGATTTAAAATCTATTACTCTAATACAAGAGAGATAATAAAACCAACACCACTTACAATGAATTTTACAATAATCATCCTGTTAGAATAAACTGGAAAAAAAATAATATATGGTGACTTTTAATGCTGAATCCGCTGCTTTATGCTTTACTAAGCTATTTGTTCAGACTAAAACCTCTTGTCATACAGATGATAAACAGATACATTGTTTGGCTTTAAAAAAGTTCAGTAAGAGCTCTTTCAGAAAGACTGAAAGCCAATAACCTTTCACCTTCAACTCAATAAATCACATTCCATTTAATTCAGTTTTTATTCAATGAAATGATGTATAAAAACTTACAAATCTGAGAACTTAACTATACACAAAAAGATGATACTCAGTTTAAACGTATACACAGAGAGGAGTTGTGGTTTGTGACTTGCCCTCTCCCGCCCCTCCCCCCGAAACACACAGTCTCCACTTATGATGGGGCATATATTCTGTCTGCTTACACCTTGTGGTGGCCCAGTAATTGCTTGGTGGGCTTCACTGTTGTCAGTTTAGGTTTTAGGGCTACCAGCAAAAACCCTGGGCATCTACATTAAATAAGAATCAACAACTTGATTTTTAACACAAAGATGCAGTTCTACCGTCAGCAGTAACTAAACTACAGAATTCATCCTTCCAGCTTTTGCACTTTGTCCTGGCTTTGAAAATAACAGGACTCTCACAGAGTGGAATTTGCCAGCTCGTATTCCAGATTCACTCTACAACAACCATGATCCCCTGTTGCTAGAACTTCTTTGGGCATTTTCCTCCTAACTCACACCGTTATATCAAATGAAACCATGGACATTTCTTGCCTGAGAGCTTTACTCTCTCCTTTCATGCAGAATGACTCAAACGTGTAGCTAACAACACATGCATGTGCTGCACTCTTGGTGGTAAAGTGCTCACCAGTATGTCACTTCTCATTTCCTTTGCAGCCTGGGTGACAACACTTGCCTATTAGCTCCTCTTCAACGGGCCAATAAAAATACATGTACTCAGGACGTTTTAAATTTTATTTAAAATAACCTGTGCAACGACTAGTTCTGTCAAACAGCTAAGACTTTCTGGACTGAATCTGAGAGTAGATGGCTAGTTACTTAAAAAAAGCATGTGTGCATTTCTTTATCTGTATCAAATATACACACACTTTATATATATATATAAAAATCTTTATACATATACAGTATTTTTTATATATATATATGCATGTAAAGATTGCCATCACATTATCGTTACAGCTACTTAAGTCAAAATATGACTAAGTAACTACTTTGCTTGACTCAGTGCTATCTGAAACAGATACCCAAAGGCATACTTGAAGGAAAACACAAGGCTGCAAGAAACCAAACACCCTCATCTCTTTTTAACTCAATGAACAGAGATTTTTGCATTCATTGAGAAAAGTTCTGAGGGTTTTAAGTTATACCTTTAATCAGCCTTCATGTGGACTTCTAAAAAGCATGGTGTTTATAATGTGCCACATCTTCTTAAAATGGCATTTACCAGGGAGACTTACATATATACTTTGCTTACCAAACTGGTACACTCAGCATCGTATCTATGCTTTTAAGCAATCTAAATTTTGTTTTAAATCTATTCAATTTGGATTAACTAATACTATCAACATAGTTAGCTGGATTACTTTTTCACATGTTCCTTTGTATTAAAATCAATTATGATGTGGTTTGATGCAAAAGCTCTTTTTGTTTGTTTTGGCGGGAGAGGCAAAGTCCAATTTTCTAATGTGCCAGTACAGTTCTGGTTGCTGAAGACAAAGGGCAGGAAGGAGACTGGTCGAAGAGATGGCAAGGGTAAGTGAGGCAAGAGGTGGAGGGAGAGAAAAATTGATTTAATAAAAAATATGTAAAGAAACTTTAAAAAAATGATACAAGTTTCACATTCAGTCTAACAACACTGCTTCCTGCTCCTTTTTGATGGAGGCTAACACTGCATTATCAGTCTCTGTGGCTTCTGTGTCCCCACCACCTAGGAGAATGGAGCGATCTTCTTCTAGTGTAAAGACAGAGTTTTGATTTTGGCACGAATGTTTAACTACTTCATTGGGAGTCGAAAATGTTTTGTCACACAAGTTACATTTGTAGGGCTTGTTGGTCTGTACGAGCATGTTGTCCATCTGACTGCCTTCCTCAAAAGTACAGAGTTCCAGAGTCTGTTTGTCCACCATCGTGTACGTGTCCATGCTCTGGTTTAGGCACACGTGTCTGGCAGCCTGGTTAGCCCTACAAAAGCTTTTGTCGCAAGTGCTGCACTTGAAGGGCTTGCCAGTGTGTATGTACATGTGCTCCCTCCAGTGGCTTTTCTGAATAAATTTGCGACCGCAGATGGAACATTCGTATTTCCGTCGTTTTACTTCCCTCTCTTGATCTGCCTGCTCCAAGTTGTCTATGTCTGCAATATCGGAGGGTGGTGGTGTCTCTGACTGCTGCTGCCCGTCAATTATTGGGGAGTCTGAGATCTGCTGCAGCTCGCTATCACTAATCATCCCTGCTTCAGGCACTTCCACAGCATCTTTATCAGCTGTGTTGTTGCAGAGGGACAAAGAAATATTACTTTCTCCCTGTTGGCTAGATGTGAAGGGAACTCCTGTGTGGATCTGCAAGTGCTCACGCAAACTACTTCGCAAATTGAACCGACGACCGCAGAGGTGGCAGGCATAGTATTTCGGGAAGCTTCCGTTTCTTTTCATAATGCTCGGCTTGACATGTGCTATTGTGAGTGAGGTGGGCTGTTCGTCTGAAGAAGATGCTTCCATGTTGGCCTCTTCTCCTGCAGGTGAATTATTACCAGCAGCAGATACCAACTCTGGAGATAAAGAAGATGGTAATGGGTCAGAAGTGGACATATTTGTCCGGTTCAGTTGTGGCAGAGTTGTACCTAGCTGTGAGAGCTGTGAGCCTTCAGAAACCTGCTCTTGGTTCATCCGCGATGTCTGTGGCCTTGGTTCTCGCCCGAGTTTGTCAGTCGCTGATGTAACCTTAGTGGGATGTCTTATCTGGTGATCTGCAATCTGAATGCCATATAATGAGGATGCTAATGGAAACACTTGATCCGGGTGAGAAAAAGTTCCCTGACTTGCAAGGCTGGCCTCTTGAATTAGTGGATATGCATGCAGAAACTTTATTCCCTGCTCTAGTCGAACTGGGTCAATGAGTTGCGGTGCCATCTTCCCAGTGTACATCAAATGTAAGAGATAACTGAAGATATCTGGCTGTATGTCAGTTGCTTTCAAACGGACACATTCACTGAAAGGTGAAATAAAATGATCAGTAAGAGATAAGGATTTTTTTTTTTTTAACCAGCTATAGGTTATGTGAGCACTGATAAAACCCAAAAGCATCTACTTAAAACCAAAAGATAGAATCTGCAAGATGTATAAACACTTTAACACAGAAGAGCTGATCTTATTGGCTACTTGAAAGAGCATGTATTTTTCTTCAGGGAAGTAAGCAGTTTGAAAGACAAAGCTGTCCCATTGCAACTTACACCTTTCTAAACGGCTGTTATGTCATAGATTTGTTGTCACATATTGATGTATTTTGTAAGTTTCAAAGATTTTTTTTTTTCTTGTTTGGATTCAAACATGTCTGTAGCTAAATTAAAGCCTACTAGCAGTGAACTCTAAATTCACAGTCCATCAAACTTTCCTCAGTACTCAGCCCTGAAAACATCAAAAAAGTCACCTAGTGTTTGTCTGCTTGGCTCCTGTGTCTTACTAGTTTTTCCAGCCGCAGATCTGCAGCAGTGTGGTGTCACCTCGTCACTACTGCATTATGATGCAGAAACCATGGAGGACAGGGTGTGAATCCCCTGAGGATCTCATGCAACAGGTGTAGCCTGAGCATATCTAACCTGTGGAGGACAGGCTCCTCACAAAACAGAAGAGCAGTTTTTTTCCTTGAATAGGGAGGAAGAAAGAGTAGCACCAGTGGTACACCTGGTCAACCTAACAGTTCCTTTGGAGGTGATGTCCTCATCAGGCTAACAAGACTGAAAACTACACCATCTCCCAGCTGTCCTATGCATCAACTTTTAGGATACTCTTGACTGAAACACCCACCACTCCTCTTGTTGAAACTGGATCTCTGTGCAGAAAGAGGCACAAGGTTGACAGAACAGGAAAGAAAATCAAGAACAACTTTATTAGGTCAGTTAGCTAGTAGAAGAGGATTTGGATTCTAATAGTTTTTCAGGGTTACTTGTAGCTCTTGTATTAAACATTAAAGAAATGACAGAGATCCAAAACCAGACATGACTGAATGCTCCAAGCACAGTGAGCTACCAAGCTGAGGAGTAAATTACTGCCAGTTTTGCCATTTTTTGAGGTACACCTTTCTTGAGCTCTCTTTCTGACTGCTTTTGAATTCAGATATGTAACTCAAATCTAAACTTCGTAATCACATCTTCCAGTGATGACTGTATGCTTTTGATGGAGCATCAATACTGGCACATCTGCCTGCGATCCTCAGAAGTGCACTTCCATCTTTGATGTTCACTTTTAGCTAAGAACTCTTGGCTAAGAATGAAGAATTTAACATAAACTTTGAGATACTCTAAGTAATTGGAAAGAAGAAAAGACAAAAAAAAAATATTTAAAACAGTTTTCCACCATTATGTAGTATTTAATTATTTAACTGACTGGGAAATCATCAAAAATAACTTTTTATAAGCCAATTTCTCAAAAACTCCCAGGAAATACTTAATTAGTGGTATAGAGTGTTAGGAAAATGTCAAGAATAGTGCCAAGACAGAGAACAGTAAGTGGGGTAAGGAAAGTGCAAGAGTGAAAACAGAATCTTTTAAACATTCAATTCTAGGAATCCTATCTTTTTTAAGGATAAAGAACTTGTGTTATATAATAACATTGGTGTTAAATAATAACATTAGTGTTAATGAATAACTGTTCATTTTTAACATGTTCTAGTTTGCAGGTAAGACTGGATTCCATATGCCTTATGTCATAGCAAGACGCAAAAAGCACATTTTCAGGCTTCAAAATATTGCTAGACCACGTTAGCTTACCTAACTGTTTAAACAGTGAATATTTTTTTATAGTTACCTGGTTTGATGAACAAACAACATCTTGAAGTAGTTGGAGAAAGAAGCAAGGACTGATTTGTGTGCCTTGAAGTAGACATCACCAATGGCAACTGTGCAGTCACACAGGAAACCAAACTCTCTCTGAGCATTTAGTTGCTGCAGCAGAATGAGTCCATGGTTGGCCAAATCCATCTTTTTACACTCTGAAAAGCAAATTACTTCCATGTAAAACTTAACAGTAGATGCACAGATGCAACAGCAGCTGTCTTGTAACAGATACTTTCCTATAATATGCACGTGCCATGCTTTAGCAACACCTCTTAATCCCAAGCTATTGTATAAATGGTATTTTACATGTAGGTAAGTATCTCTGCTTCCTGATGGGCAATGCAGTTCACAAAGGTGCAAGTTGTTTGCCAAGGCTTAAACCACAAAGGGAAGACCAGGACTTAAGAGCCTGGAAAAGGCATGGAGAGTCTGGGACTTGGATACAGAAACACAGACAGCTGAAGAAGGGGAAGAAATATTAATAAGCAGTAAAAACACCTGTTTGTGATAGGAAGAACGAAGTATTTTGGCTGCCGGACATCTGTTCAAACAGGAAAAATAAATCTCCTTTCTGATATCACTCACCCTCACCTAAGTGGGTGGGAGAGACAAGCAGAACCCCAAAAATAAAAATTACATACTTTTAACCTGAATTTTCAGTGTCTCTCTGTATCTTTTACATAAATGTTATGTGTCCATCTAGCCGAATCCAAGATAAACATTACATAACTAAGTATTTCTGATGCTTATCCCCTCTCCTGGAAAATACCAGTCTTCCCAGGCTGAAACAATTAATTCATTCTAGCTATGTTGAAGCTCTCTGGACTATCAGAACAGGAGGAGCTAATCTTTTCACCCAGCAACTATTTATTTCTTTATTGAGATCAGCTACAACAGCATTTCGTAAGGAGTGTGCCAGAGTGCCTCATGCTCACTTAGCAAAACAAGAGACCTGAGGGGTGAGAGGTGTGGTTCCATCCACTGCTGGCTGTCAGCATAAGGTAGGATAACTAACAGCAAACTAGTGGCACCAATCTGAGCCCCCCCCCAAAACCAGGGTTTCTGCAACCCTGCACCCTCCCCGCGCATCCTTGTACCATCTGCTGGAGGCTGTCCTGAAAGAACTAGCTACCTTAGTGCTGTAAACTTCTCAAGGATTTGACGGCATCCTTGGAAACAAGAACTGGTAACTTTGGGAAAAAAATACCCGAAACACATTAGGACAGTTGTGTATGGTTGGATGGAGGATGGATAGGGCTGGTAAGATCAACAAGTGCATACAAACTTAAACAAAACAAACATAGCTCTGAGCAGAAAAAATGAAAGCATGAGGTAACATAGGTCTGTATGTAGCTGTGTAAAATAGCAAGAGAAGTGAACGGAATTCCTGGGCATATTGTGTGTGCACAGAATAGTGCAAGGTGCATTATGAACAGAAAATAAAGAGAAGGTAAAACCAGAAGTGGATCAAAGGTAGATTTATAAAATATCTTAGGTTTTCCCTCTTCCAAATTAGTAGGAAGTTATTGAAATTTTAGGTAAGGTACAAATGGTTTCTTTCTTCTATACAGTGAGTGTGATTTTTTTGGGGAAGGAGAATTAAGGTGTATTCCACATACACCAGTATGTCTAGCCATTGGAGAAACAAATGTTTCTATTTGCAGGACTGAAAAATGCCCTTGTATTCAAACTAGTAAGCAGCCATTCCTCTGCATTTACATGAGATCAGAAGTAATTTGAGTCAGGGGTGTAAGGGCAAAGAAATAAATACAATGTAAGATACAGTTGATTAATTTCATAGAAGTAGAAAGAAAAAAAAAAAAATCAAACCAGGTTTCGACTTTCTTCAAGCCCATCCTCTCCTTCTTAACTTACTGTTTAGATAACAGTTTGCACAAACAATATGCTAAAATCTGTTCTCTCTTTTCAAAAGGGGGAATACTTGTGGTCAACAGTAACAATAACCATGTAATAATTATTTAATCCTTCAAGATGCTCCATACAGGTAGATTTTGTGAAGTTAAGGAAAATACCCTAATTTATAGTTTGTTTTTAATATTATGTTATTCTGAGCTACGTATTTTATCAGTGGTGTCTGTTTTGTACTTAGCAAAACTTCTCAAGCAGAGCAAATGTCAATGTGAGGGAAATGCAAGGTAGAAAGGTACCTTCTAGTTATTACCATCCCAAGACTGTGTAGCTTAGTTTCACCTTTATCCAAATAGCAATCACTATGACAACTGAAGCTGTTACGCTTTATCAGAAAGCTGAATTTATATTCTCACTAAATGATACAATGTTCATACACATGCATCTTTCAAATATCTACAAAAAAGTAATTTCAACACTTCGAATTGCAAGCACTAGAAGAATGAACACTTTAAGGAAATTACATGGCACCACTTGTGTCTCATATATACAAGGGCACAAGTGTTCAAGAATACTACCCTTAGCTAAATAGAAGAAATATTAACACCAGCAAGGCTTTATTTCAGTGTTGATCGCCTCAACTTATGCCTTAAAGCCCTATAGGGACAGTCCTTTCGTACAGTTAGCAGGTTGCCTGGGTTCAGCTTTATCACAACTTTTGAAATTGCTCGACGGTGTCTGAAAAACCACGCGAAGCCGAATCTTTTCTGAAAGAGTACGTTTATTTTGGAGACCGCAAGGGAAAAGCGGTGAGCACATGACAAGGATGAGACTGAGCCGGTACCGCACCACAAAGAGGAGACCCAAGAGGAAAACGCCGCCAGCAAAGTGGCAGGAGCGAAGAGCAGAGAATGGGAGCCACTCGGGCAAAGACAGCCGTCCGTTCTGGCAGGAAATAGCTGCTTGCCCGGCTCAACCGCGACCCGATTCAAGCACAGCCCATCACTACCCAGTATGCCCTCAGTCCTCAGCAGACGCCGAACCTCCCACCAAGCTCCCGACGCTCTTTCTGCTTCAGCTGCAGAGGGCACCAGCCCGGCACCAGCCCAGCCCCGGCCGCTCGCAAACGCGCTCCACCGCCTGGCAGCCCCCAGCGCGTCCAGAGCGCCGGCAGGTGCTCTGCCGCGGGCTGCCAGCACCCACCCCGGTGCGGCGGGAGCCCTGCAGGCGCGCGGCACCGCCCTCCCGCCGCCGCGGGACCGCGCGCGCGCCAGCAGCTGGGGTGTGGAGGAGGGAGCGCGCACTGCTCGACAGCTCCCGCCGCCTGCCGGCACCGTAGCGCACAGGAGGGCGTCGCTCGCGACGGGGGGGCGTGGTCTGCCGCCCGTCCCCGGAGTCACGCTCGGCCTCTATGGCACAGGTGACGGCGCCCTCCCATTGGCCGCCGGGGCGGAAGGCCGGGTGGCCGTGCGCCACTCTCACTGGCTGCGCCCCACCCCTCCTCCCCTCTCTCCGCCCCCCTTTCCCCCGGCTTCTCCCGACCCCCCCCCGCGCACGCCACGCGCGCACGGACGGACGGAGACGGCGCGAGACGCAGCGCGAGCGGAGCCGCCAGGGCGCGCGAGACGGGAACCGCCGCCGCCGCCGCCAGGGCCGCCCAGCCTGCCGAGGAGAGACAGGCGGGGCCGCCCCCTCCCGCACGGCGTCCTCCTCCCCCGCCTTTCCCTGCGCCGGATGCCGCCGGAGGGGGGGGCCGCCCCGCTGCGGGCGGCCG